>WAAD01010540.1:39059-51158 GCA_013389945.1 Fregata magnificens
GAGCAAAGCATTTGGAATAGCAGCTACAAGAAGATGATGTGGAGAGTTGAGGGGATTATTACAAGACAAATTATTATTATTTGTATAAGAACTACATATTCTGCCCCTTTTCAATATTCTATCAGGTGTCTAACTGTCTTTTAGGCCACAAATAACATTAAATATCTGGTTGTGAGTATTTGGGATCCAGTTCACAAGTGATGCGTAACACTGTAAATGGCTGTTTTCTTCAGAATTACTTTTTCTTCATTTCTGATGTGTATGTGAGTCTACATTTCCTGGGAACAAGAATCAAGTCACTGAAAAGTAAGACCTGAGGGCAAAACCATCACAAAAATCATGTGGAGAGAAATGAGTAACAGATTGTTTTAAAATGCCTGCATCTAGAAGACTTTTGAAGAGAACGAGACGGAACAGGATGGACCATTGTTTAAAGGATACAGGGCCATAGTTTCATTATTCTGGGTTTGGATCAGCAAAGTCATGCAGCTGGTCACTGCTCTTTGGCCTATGAGAAAGGAATCTGTACCATGAATTCCATACATCAGTTCCCAGCAAGCACCTGTCCACCTCTTAAAAAGAACAACCACATTTATTGTGTCAAGGGCCATTGCAGGTCATGGTAGAGAATGAACGTACAAGCAATTTCAAAGGCATCAGAGGCATTTTATCATGATGATGGAGCCAGTCTTGGGCAGAACTATGGAAGCGTAAAGGACAATTAAGGTTTTAAAAAGTCACAGCAGAGGAAAATTCAGTCCAAGTTTTTATAAGCCACATAGAATTAAGAGTCATTTTAAACAAAGGAAATATGTAGATTTTTCTTACCTTCTTTAACTCAGAAACGCAAGCAGTCCTCAGGTTACCAGTGTAATCATGTAAGAACAGAAAGAAATCCAGCTATGAGAAGTCTTATCTTCAAAAGCCATTGTGAAGGGAGTAGTGAGATTTGAGGACACATGACTGTTATCAGACTGTTCTCTGCTGCTGTAGACTAAAGGCTAGGATCTGTTATTCTGCAATCCCCACACCTGATTTCCACCCAGAGTTGGAGGCTCCTGACTTTAAAATGATGCAAAGAAGAATAGTTCCACTAAAGATGGTAGAATCACAACATTTGGGCTAAGTTAGATCAGAATAATTTCCCCACTTGGTCTAAGTTCTGAACTAAAACCTACACATTTTTTCTAAACAAAAGTTATTATTACTACTATTTTAAAATATTGGATGTAACATGTATCTTGTATTCTTTCAGCCTAGGGCATATTAAATAATTGAACTCAGATCTGGGGAAAATAAAAACCTAGCTATGGTTGCTATAGAGAATAGAAACTCTTTTCTGAAGCAGAGTAACACTGACAGAGAAGTCATCATATTGCAGCTAGCAGTTTTAGCAGTTCAAATAAGTAATAACTCTTTTTTGTGGTATCCTGGAATAATTAGATCTCCAGAGGCTTTCTGGAGACGTGCTTGGAAATGTTATAGCCTTCAGAACAAACTGAATATGATTTATGCATTTTGGAAAAACAAAGGTGATTATTTATAAAAATACATCTTTTAGTTCTGGTTGCCTTGCAGAAAGTATCATGCTATATATGTACCTACCATATTTCAAGCTGTCAAAGGTTTGAAATTTTTGTCCATGGCACTGGCAGATTACACCAAAAAACATCACTGTATTATTCCCTGGTGCTGTTTTTCTTAAGTTAACAACTTCAATATAAAACATTTGAGCTGCCTAATGCATTCCCGTGTATTAGTTTTGATTCTTACAGTAATCTAAAGGAAATACGCAGCCTGTTCCAATCTTCTGCTCCCTACAAAGATAGAAGAACTTGTTCTAATAGTTTGCCATGTAAGAAGGGCCTTGTGGGGCAACAGCACAGTGCAGTATAGTCATAAGTTACACATATTGCCATATATCCAGTGGAGAGCATGGTCTCTTTTACATACGGTTATTTGGTTTGTTGATATTAATTGCAGTCTAAAAGGCACATCCCCAGATAGTCACGAAATAACCCTTAATAGTAAATTCTTTAATAAATTTCATTACCACAACTATTGTGAAAGATGCATTTTTTTAAAGGAAGGAAATTTCTCCTTCCTGTCACACATTTAATTATCCAGCATAGGGCCAGAGTAGCTGAGAGCTCCATTCACATTTCCAAGCCTTTAAACTGTTTTCACCACCATTCCCAGTTCAAAGAGGTGAGCTTTTGACTTGGATTAGAAAAGCAGCAATTTCAAGCTTATTATCACTTTATAATGAAAACGGAATTTGTGCATCAAAACAGACAAGTCAGGCAAAACTAAATGTGCTTGAAAATACCTACTTCAGAAATAACCTGAAATACCTTACGGCTGACCATAGCTGTGCTGTGATTATGCCTGAGTTCCCCTTTCCCTTGCTGTAATTCTGCTGTCAGCAATACAGAATTAGGTGAAAAGACATTCACTTTTTGTCTAAATTGCCCAGAAGGGCTGGTAGCAGTGCTTTTCAGATCCTTACCAAACTAGGCGAGGCGCACAGCTCCTTGTCTGCTGAGCATTGTGGCCTGGAGACTGAATGAGCACTGAGTCTCTGGGCTGTTTGGACACACCCTGTTTGGACCAGGAAAAGGTTACAGAATCTTTCCTCCTCTAGGAAAGGTGGGTAATGTGTCCCTTCTCCAGCTTTTGTCTGACAGGCAGTCCACCGTGTGTCATAGTGCCCAAATGCTGGACTAGAAATCAGGAGTCCTCTTTGCCACTGAACTGCTGGGTGACCTTCAGAAAGTCACTCTCTCTTCCAATCCAGCCTCTTCCATAAAGCAAGGAGAGCAATTCTGTTCATCTGACCAGTGAGCTCTGTGCATGAACCAAGCTCTACTATCCCTTGTTTAAATCACAAATTCTTCTGTCCTTCTGACTGGACAATTATTATGGAAGTTGAAAAAAACCAAGCTATACTGTAGACTTGCAGAGGAATAGGATATGTGTTTTCAATTTCCATAAAGAAAAATGAGCTTTGGACATGTATTTGAATTAGGCTGACACACTACAGCTAATCTGCTGATCTGGTAACTGAAACCAAAGCAATCCATTTGAGACTGCCAGACCCAGTTAGGGATGTGTAGCTCCCTACCTTGTCTTTTTAATTCACTCCAAAAAATGCCTAACCAATCTCACCACACAGAGCCTTAGAAATATTTCAGCTTCCGCCATAAACCAAGAAATGAGGCTGACACCTAAGGCAGAAGCTTTCAGTTCAGATATACAGACACTCTGTGCAGAATCCTCTGCAGAGTTTTTTTCCGATGACTAAAAGAAGAGGAGTTGCTTCAGATCATCCTACAGGTATTAGAGCTGTGCTATAGCTCTCTGGATCACTTTTATGAAATATGTTATTTAGTGCTGGCCAAAAGCTGAAAATTCACAGAATCACAGAATTGAGGGCGGAAGGGACCTCTGGAGGTCATTTAGTCCAACAATTTTGTTGCAGAATATCCAATCAGCTCTAAGAATTCAGTTACAGAAATTATCTTGTTCTCAGGGTTGCAGTCACAGCAGTTCACATCCATGAACATTCATGCATCTGGACAGCTTTTAACTTGTATGGTTGTGTTTTCCTAGAAACACAACTACAACAGTAGGGCACATCTTAATAAGACTCTGCTGCCAGCCATTTCCAAGGGAGCTCTGCTAAGGGAGCATGTGGAGCCATTTCCTCAGATCCCTTGCTCCATGGGAGAGCAGGTTAAAACATCTTGGAAGTCATATCCCTGCTCCTGGATTTTAGTGCATTATAGAAATAAAATGTGGAAACTATGTGATTCTCACTAGGTTCCTACCTAATACTGGAAGATTTCAGTATTTGTAAATAATTACTTAAGGGAAGTTGATTTCCTTTAACTCCAATAGTAGAGTCTAAGGTCTTGTCTCTAAGCGGTGCTGGCTTAGACCTTCCCAAGTGCCCATGTTAGGTAGCTATGCCTGCATACACGTTGTTCGTCACCCTAACTTTCAAGGTAAGACTCAGAAGCATCAGATTCAGAGAAAGAAACTACCCAAATGTAGAAAGGGAGCAGTTGTATACCAGAAAACAACCAGACAGATAAATCTAGGATATCTGCATGGCAAAGAAAAAAAGTTTCATTTGGAAATGAGGCAGGCCCATAAAACTAGCAAAGGCCTTTTTTCTTCTGGAAAGAGCTAAGAGCCAGTCTCGTCTGAGGGGATTTATTTCATATATTAAAATGGAATGCTCTAAATGTTAATGTTCTGCATCTGCATTAGAGCTGACAGATAAGGGGGAAGGCAATCCAGAATGCAAAGAATCTTGCTGAGCATATGTACTGCTTTGAGACACATTCAATAAAGTATTTATTTTCCCTTCAGTTGATTGTTGCATTACAACACTTCGACATTATTGCCCATAGCAATAGGTTCAAAAGTTTTAAATCATGCAACTCTACTCCTTGCCCCGAGTTGCTATCCTTTCCCTAAAACTGCCCTTTGAAAACATACATTCGAAGGAGATCAATCTACAAAGTAAATTGTAATTTCATTTGTGTCTTCCAGTGTTCTTTTCTGGCTTTCAGAGATTGCTCAGGGTTATTTTCTTTGCCTTGCTTTGTTTGGTAATAGAATAAAGAGTAGCATGTGCCGATTTTCACTTTTGCATTCCTTCTCGAGGGGGTCAGGAGAAACATTGACCCAAGTAGTCAGACATCATCACAGGAGCTGGGTTCAGGTCCTTGCTGTGGCAGACATTGGCAGGTTGGTGCAGGATAAATCCTTACGGCTGGATTCACAACTTAGTTCTTGCATCACCAACTGTGATAGCGTCTTTCAGGTGCTGGGGCTTACTGAGGCACAAAAGTCACAGAAATGAATTAGGCATCTCAGGGGACAGGGCAAGGGGAGATGCCCGGGGAAGGGTTTCATTAAAACTAGCATGCTAAATCAGGATGTCAATGTGAGAAGTAGAACAAAAGCAGGAAGAGAGGACTGATAGCAGCAAAGGCACCATAATATGGGTAAGATCCTTCCTTTTTTGTCTTGCAGTAAAAACTCTCCCACAAGCCTTGGGAAAGAAAGGTGTTGCGTTCCTACCTTAACATGAGAAGACTTCAAACTATGCCATCTCCCACTTTCCAGCTAGCCACCATGTCCTGGACCAGGTTTCATGCAGTTTCCTCTGTTTGGGGCTCTGCTTTTTCTCCTTTTGATAAATGGCCATAGCAGCACTTCCCTATCACAGAAAGGTGCTGTGAAGATAAACACATCAAAGATGCAGTGCTAAGTAATAGCAGCCTTAAAAGTAGTACAGGTAGAGACCTTCCTCAGTGTTTGGAGAACTGTGAAGATAAAAGTGCCCTCAGAGCAGGCTGGAAAACAAGCTACAGCACTACAGGTGCATCTAGTACCATGTCAAGAGCTGGATAACCCCTGAACATCTTGATGTTCAGAAGTGGCTCCACCAAGGAGGCAGAGTAGGCCCCTCAGTATGACCTAAACAATTTGCTCAGAACATGAAAGGAAGTTAGTAAAAACAAAAAAAGAAGAGGGAGAAGAGAAGAGAAGAGAAGAGAAGAGAAGAGAAGAGAAGAGAAGAGAAGAGAAGAGAAGAGAAGAGAAAGGAAGGGAAGAGAAGAGAAGGGAAGGGAAGAGAAGGGAAGGGAAGAGAAGAGAGAGAAGAGAAGAGAAAGAAGAGAGAAATGAGAAATGAGAGAAACAAGAAATGAGAGAAATGAGAAGAGAAAGAAGAGAAAGAAGAGGCGAGGCAAGGCAGGAAAGGAAAGGAAAGGAAAGGAAAAGAAAGGAAAGGAAAGGAAAAGAAAGGAAAGGAAAGGAAAAGAAAGGAAAGGAAAGGAAAAGAAAGGAAAGGAAAGGAAAAGAAAGGAAAGGAAAGGAAAAGAAAGGAAAGGAAAGGAAAAGAAAGGAAAGGAAAGGAAAAGAAAGGAAAGGAAAGGAAAGGAGAAAGAAAAAAGTCTGAACTGCAGCAATCACCACAGTTCCTGTGTTGTTTTGTGTAGAACAAAAGCTGTAAGGAAGATAGCAGTTAAGGCATTTCAACATAGAATCATAGAATCATAGAACCATTAAGGTTGGAAAAGACTTCTAAGATCATCAAGTCCAACCATCAACTAACACCACCATGACTCCTAAACTAGGCCCTNCCCCAATTCCCTCAGCCACTCCTCATAAGACTTGTTTTCTAGACCCTTCACCAGCCTCGTTGCCCTTCTCTGGACACGCTCCAGCACCTCAGTGTCCTTCTTGTACTGAGGGGCCCAAAACTGAACACAGTATTCGAGGTGCGGCCTCACCAGTGCCGAGTACAGGGGCACAACATAGAGACCCACTGAAAGACATCATTTCACTCTGTTACCTCACCTATATTTTCTTTCTTTTTTGAAACATAATTAATTTTACTTTTAGGCATAATTGGGGCTGTTTCCATGTTTCAGTACAATTAGTAAGGTGTCTGTGATTATTGTTCTCTGTCCAATCTTACACTCTGATTGTTGGTTTCTTTGTATTTTTTGGGTGGATTTTCACCTGCTCCTTTTTCTCTGCCCTTTCCTAGATTGCCTTTCAACACCTCCTGCTCTCTAAAATTACCGGGTCTCTGGGTGTCTGTGTTTGGATAGCAGATCACCTTCTACTGTCTGCAGCTGCTTCGCTGCCAAGCAGAATATTGATTCTTTTTTTTTTTTTTGCAAAAGACACTGTAGGAGGAGAGGTGCAGAAATCAATATTTCATTAGACAGACCAGAATACAGCCATGTCTGATCCACAGACCTGAGACACAGAGTAGACACCGTAGGATTAGGGTTGTAACAAAAGGCAATAGTAGCATCAGAAAGGAAGCGGTCAAGGCATAGAGCTGGGACAGCAGGAGTTGCTTTGTTGGCATGAGCACAGGCTCCTTGCAGCGACTGACCTAACATATGGCTTCTCATCTGTATCACGTACCAGTTGTCATCTGAACCATGGGAGAAGGCTGGAGCTAGACACAAGCTCAAAAACAGCTGTGCCATCTGCCAGGGTCACACTTCCTCTCTTGCTCCCTTTGCACCCCAGCAGAAATTATCATCCACACAGCTTAGACAGTTCATATAAATGTTCAGGATAAGAAAATGCCTCTCTGTTCTAATACGCATTATGGACAGGACTTTTTATTCCTTTCCTCTCATACAGAATAAAAGGCAGAATTTTAATGCCATGGGTGCAAGTGCTTTGAATAGTGAATCCTCGCAAACCAGCATATTTTGCTTGAAGAAGTAAGAGCTCAGTCACAAACTTCAGCAGGCGCATGTGAAGGGATGGTGCCCTGACAGAAAGGAAGGCGGGCATGGACTGAACGTAGAAGCTTTTTCAAGTGGAATGGCCAGAGTCAGGGATGATTTCCATCTGTATCTAATCCCACTTCACAGATATTCAGTAGATCTGGGCAGACATCTACCAGGAAAAGAGCAAACTCAATCCAAAATATAATTAATAACGTAGTAAGGAATATGGGTCAAATCTGGTAAATAATTTCATTAAGACGGAGAAAGAGCAATGCAGGAAAAGAGAAGCTTTTAATTTTCATATTCCCCAAACTAAATATTTTGACTTTTTATGTCAAAACAATACTTGCATGTTCAAATTTGGCTTTCTTCCCCAAGAAAGCTATAGAAGTTTAAAAAGAGGTTTAATAATCCAATTTCACTTTGGTTTGAGTTCTGGCTGAAGTAAAACAACATTGTTTTTCCCTTCTGAATTTTTAGGCTCAGGTCTGGCACGTGGACTTCCATCCATCACCAGTGGGGATGAGGGATGTCCACCTATACCCATTTCATGCTTTTGTGGGCTTGGGTTCCTTCTCCCTTTTCCACTCACGAAACGCTGATATTAAGACTCTGACAAAGAGGGTTTCTGTTAATACATCTGAATGTTAATCCATTTGGGCACAATCTCAGATAGTCACTAAGACATTATTGAAAAAATGCGTGCTGTCATTCCAAGAGAGAAGCAGCACATGGGTAAATGAAACGCTTATCAGTCCATTAATAAAGGAAAACACAATGCAAAAGATTTTTACGTGTATGTTTTTATGCATTTAACAATCCTGTTTTGTCTTCAGCTTTCTAAGCTGTACTGAGAGATATTTTTCATTGTCTATTTTTTATAATAAAATTTCACAGTGTTCTGAAAAAGACTTTTAGTGCATGCTTGAGGAATTTGCTTGTCTGGTCTGAGAGCGCTGTGTGATACAGTAACATTTTAACATCTCAGTACAGAGCTGATTCCCAGCTCTGTATTACTTTCTAGGGCTCAGTATGTAAATGACTTTTCTAAAGATTTGTTTTTTTACAACCAACTGATATTCTTTACAGGTCAAATTTAAAATATTTAAGTTCACTTGTGTAGTTGAAGAAACCTGTGCAATCTTGGCACTAATTAACATCTTCTGTTAGATCCCAGATTACAGCTCTTTACTGTGGTGCAAAGGGATGGTCAAGGGAGTTTGTGGAGCTTTGCCATTGATTTCAAGGGGAATAGAAATCAGCCTCACAGAATCCATTACTTTAGCTTTTGATCTTCCTATAATTGTACCATCTCTACTGAAACACACACGTGTACTTTGGTTTCTTTCTTCTATAGCTGCACTTCATACTTAAACATCTCATCTGACTTTTCTTGAACATACATGTGCAAAAAAAGTGTTTCACATGTTAAATTTTACAGGTTATTTTATTAATGATACTGAATTGATGCTGAGCATCTGCTGAAGGTAGACTTTGTGGCATTGTGCGCATGGGTGTTTATGGTGTCAGTACAACAGGCTCCAGACTCAGCTTGGAAACCTGGGTCAGTCTTGGATTGCAAATAAAAACATAATCTTTATGGAGCAAGACGAGTATGTGTGTATACACAAATATATACATATATATTTGTATTCATTTCTATATGTATGTATGTGGGTGCATGATATGATTTCCCAGAAGACTGAAGCTACAGTGAGGTTTCTATCTCCTGTCATATAAAATAAGTAATCAATGCCAATAATTAGAGTAGAAAAGTGTCTTTTATGCCAGAAAGCCTGACTATTCATTCCAAACATGTCGGTGGCTGTCATGAAAAAAACCCCCCTACTCAGTATTACTGCTTATTTTATATGCTGTGCTGAGCTGTGTCTCACCGATGAGGCTCTTTGAGCCTTGCTTATTCTACAAACAGAGTATGGGTTGCTGCAAGTGAAACGTGCTGTTGAAATAAGGCACATGTAGAAAAAGACATGCTTTGCCTTTCGTTCTAAACCCCTACAGTGAGGATTTCTGTGTTACAAATGAAAACAATGGTGATATAGCTCTTCTGAAGCAGTACATTGGAGATAACTCAGCTTCAACAAAAACTGTGAGGACTTCGAATGATATAGAACTTTTTTTACTGTTTTGTGAATAACTTGACATTGATTCATTTATTCAATAAATCTCGTTCATCACAGGTTTCATTGTGAGCACTGTATACAGACATGTTCTTGAAACTGTGGAAAAGGCTTTAAAAATAAGTGCTATTGATGGCTGTAGTTGCTGCTAGGTAATGAATAATTTGAAAATCAGAGTCACCATTATTCAAGCAGTAAAATATGGAGTTTGGAGCGTTACTCCAGGCATCTGTCTTTAACATCCCTGTATGGGGTTTGTGTGGCAAGGTTTTGGTAGCAGGAGGGCTAATGGGGTGGCTTCTGTGAGAAGTGCCTAGAAGCTTCCCCTATGGCCAATAGAGCCAATGCCAGCCAGCTCCAAGAAGGACCCGCCGCTGGCCAAGGCCGAGCCCATCAGCAATGGTGGTAGCACCTCTGGGATAACATACTTAAGAAGGGGGAACAAAAAAAAAATCCTGCACTATTGCGGCCATAGAGGGGAGTGAGAATATGTGAGAGGAACAACTCTGCGGACACCAAGGTCAGTGAAGAAGGAGGGGGAGGAGGTGCTCCAAGCACCGGACCAGAGATTCTCCTGCAGCCTGTGGTGGAGACCATGGTGAGGCAGGCTGTCCCTCTGCAGCCCATGGAGGTTAACAGCGGAGCAGATATCCACCTGCAGCCCATGGAGGACCCCACGCTGGAGCAGGTGGATGCCTGAAGGAGGCTGTGACCCTGTGGGAAGCCTGCGCTGGAGCAGGCTCCTGGCAGGACCTGCAGACCCATGGAGAGAGGAGCCCACGCCGAAGCAGGTTTGCTGGCAGGACTTGTGACCCCATGGGGGATCCACGCTGGAGCAGTCTGTTCCTAAAGGACTGCACCCTGCAGAAGGAAACCATGCTAGAGCAGTTTGTGAAGAACTGTAGCCTGTGGGAAGGACCCACATTGGAGAAGTTCATGGAGGACTGTCTCCCGTGGGAGGGACCCCACGCTGGAGCAGGGGAAGAGTGTGAGGAGTCCTCCCCTGAGGAGGAAGGAGCGGCAGAGACAACGTGTGATGAACTGATCACAGCCCCCATTGCCGCTCGGGAGGGAGGAGGCAGAGAAAATCAGGAGTGAAGTTGAGCCCGGGAAGAAGGGAGGGGTGGGGGGAAGGTGTTTTTAAGGTTTGGTTTTTATTTCTCATTATCCTACTCTGATTTGATTGGTAATAAATTAAACTAATTTCTCCAAGTCGAGTCTGTTTTGCCCATGACGGTAACTGCTGAGTGATCTCTCCCTGTCCTTATCTCGACCCACAAGCCTTTTGTTATATTTTCTCTCCCCTGTCCAGCTGAGGAGGGGGAGTGCTAGAGCGGCTTTGGTGGGCACCTGACATCCAGCCAGGGTCAACCCACCACATCTGGCATTTGTTTGTTTAGTTTATTGAATCAAGCGGATCACCAAGACTTTGGGGTAATTTAAAGTGAGCTCTGTGTACAATTTGAAGGAGTTATGAATCATAATATACAAAAAACCTAACTAACTAAACAACTACAGTAAAAATTATTTAATCCAGTCAATTTTTAAAAGCTGTTTATTAAGGAAAGTAAACTTTTGATGTTGCTTAGAGAAAAATTTAATTATGCACAGGAAATATGCAGCATGGTGTAATTAATATTGACTAATCAACCTCTTTTTCTCTTTCACTTGCAGGAAAATATAAACATCAATGAAGCTTCCAGATGCTTGGTGAAACACATAATTGCTAGTGAGAGTGATCCAGTTCAGTCTATTGAACCAGATATTATAAAACCACACTTGAATTCCTCCAAGGTTGTCAGTTGTTCAGCTTGCTTTAAATCCTAAGAGACTTCCAGACTATTACAAGAGCTGAACAACTATGATTCACAAAGTATACTTTATCCAGCATACCCAGTCTGCCCAGATTGTCCATAAGCAGAATGCCATTTTCTCAAAAATATACTTAACTTTTTCCGTAATTTTGACAGCTAAAATTTATTATGAGCTGTTCATTGATAGCAACTATTCAAAACTGTCTTTGGCTACTGGTGAAATAAGACTCATGGTGATGGCTGTGTTTTCCCAGTTGGGTAGTCAGCAATCATCAACAGTGATATCAAAACCTATTTCTCAAAACTCATATTTGTGATGTTACTGCAGTAATACTCTACTTGTCCATTGGTCCTCCAGCCCATCTTCTCAATATCCTGACCAGGCAACCATCATCATTACACCCCTCACACCTGAACAATCTTGCTTCGTATGAGGAATCATAGAATCATAGAATCATTAAGGTTGGAAAAGACCTCTAAGATCATCAAGTCCAACCATCAACTAACACCACCATGACTCCTAAACTAGGCCCTGGAGTGCCACGTCTATACCTTTTTTGAACGCCTCCAGGGATGACGACTCCACCACCTCTCTGGGCAGCCTGCTCCAATGCCTAACCACTCTTTTGGTAAAGAAATTCTTCCTGATGTCCAATCTAAACCTCCCCTGACGCAACTTGAGGCCATTTTCTCTCGTCCTATTGCTAGTTTCTTGGGAGAAGAGTCCAACACCCGCTTCACTACAACCTCATTTCAGGTAGTTGTAGAGAGCGAGGTCTCCCCTCAGCCTCCTCTTCTCCAAACTAAACAGCCCCAGTTCCCTCAGCCACTCCTCATAAGACTTGTTCTCTAGACCCTTCACCAGCC
>WAAD01010540.1:51190-107095 GCA_013389945.1 Fregata magnificens
GACCCGGCACTTGGCCTTGTTGAACCTCATACAGTTGGCCTCGGCCCATCGATCCAGCCTATCCAGATCCCTCTGCAGGGCCTTCCTTCCCTCGAGCAGATTGACACTCCCGCCCAACTTGGTGTCATCTGCAAACTTGCTGAGGGTGCACTCAATCTCCTCATCCAGATCACTGATGAAGAGATTGAACAAGACCGGCCCCAGAACTGAGCCCTGGGGAACACCGCTCGTGACCAGCCGCCAACTGGATTTCACTCCATTCACCACCACTCTCTGGGCTCGGCCATCCAGCCAGGTTTTTACCCAGCAAAGTGTATGCCCATCCAAGCCATGAGCTGCCAGCTTCTCCAGGAGACTGCCGTGGGAGACCGTGTCAAAGGCCTTACTAAAGTCCAGGTAGACAACATCCACAGCCTTGCCCTCATCCACTAGGTGGGTCACCTGGTCATAGATGTCATAGAAGTCATAGAAGATGATGATGACAATGAAAATATAGCTTTTCAGAAAGAGGCAACAAATATGTTCACAATGAAATATTCCCATTGCAAGTCAAGTTGAGTCTCCTGGATGAAGTGGCAGGATTGAACACAGAATCATAGAATAGTTTGGGTTGGAAGGGACTTTTAAAGGTCATCTAGTCCAGCCCCCCTGCAATCAGCAGGGACATCTTCACCTAGATCAGGTTGCTCAGAGCCCCGTCCAACCTGACCTTGAATGTTTCCAGGGATGGGGCATCTACCACCTCTCTGGGCAACCTGGTCCAGTGTTTCACCACCTTCACTGTAAAAAATTTCTTCCTTATATCCAGTCTGAATCTACCCTCTTTTAGTTTAAAACCATTACCCCTTGTCCTATCACAACAGGCCCTACTAAAATGTCTGTCCCCATCTTTAAGTATTGAAGTATTGCCCCCTTTAAGTATTGAAAGGCCGCAATAAGTTCTCCCTGGAGCCTTCTCTTCTCCAGGCTGAACAACCCCAAGTCTCTCAGCCTTTCTCATCATTCAGTTCTCCAGAAGAACTCAGCTTGTGAGACTGAACCCTGACGTAGTTTTTGCTGCCCGTTTCTGAAGAGTTAAATTCTCATCATTGTTAGCATTGTCTTCAGGTGAGGCAATATGAAATAAATCAAGGGTAACAGGTGACAAAACAGGGAATCAGGGGTACAGTCTCATAGTTGAAGTAGCTGGGAGTTTTCAGAAAAGATATCTGTTCTAGAAAGTCAGCATCTCCTCTGAAAAGCACTGATTGATTTTGTTGCTTCCTCTCCATCCTTCATGCCACAGGTGTTGTCCCTGTGTGTTTAAACTATGTATATTCTATATGTCCCTGCATGCATCCCTCCACTATGTTGATTCTCATAGGAAAGTTCACTATCCACACTATAATGTAACAGTTGAGCTTTTCAGGAATGCATCTGTGTTGAATAACAGGATATTTGCTTTCTGAGAATATTCTTCTAAAAACCACAATTGTATGAATGGTCATAGGAAGCCAAATGAAACAGTCCTAAGAAACACTCCTGGAATATGTGCAGAATTTGTTGAGCTGTACTGTGGAAATGAAATGGTTGATTTTCAGAGTCTCACAAAATATGCAGGTTGGTGGAGTCATTCAGACAAGTGTGTCTAGACAAGAAGTCTTGACATCTGGCTGCAAGCCCCTGCAAGACAAACTTTGCCTCTCTCTTGCCATAGACAAATCACTTCCATTTTCTTGTTCCTGCTCAGCCTTTTCCTTTCAAAGCTGTGAACTCTCAGTGGCAGGAGCTGTCTTCTGAGATGGGTTTCTGTCCTTAGAGATAACACCGTGGAGGGGAGGAGGCAGAATCTGATGACCTCTTGTGTTTGCAGACATCACTGCAATACTTCACTGAATACTTAGCTGGAAATGAAGGAGTAAAACTCTCAAAGGCTAGTAAATAGGTGTTGGGGAGGAAAAATGAAAAAAAAAAATCCTCAAGCTGACCTTATCCTGTGAGACCTATGGTGTTCATGCGTCTCTAAAGTTCAGCCTATTACTGAATGATCTGTTTACTGTATAGGCACTGCAGAGGAGAGCCAGAGCCAGAGACATAACTCTTTACATGTTCTTCCTGAAGCCTTAAATTGCTATAATTTTGTCACAGAATTTTAGAATAAGAAAGCAAGGTCTGTGGTTTTAAAAATGAAAAGCTAGATCCAGAATTAATCCACACAGACACATAGATGTAAGGTTCCATAGATATCATGAGCTAGCTTTTTTTGAGGAGAGTAATTTTCAAGTTGTCTTGATCACAGTGTTATCCTTTAACACCTATGTTAAACATCCTTTAACTCCTGCTGTGATCTGGGTCGAAAACCTTATACCTTTCTGCCTCAGTTTCCTCATCTGTAAAATAGGGATTGATGTACACACCTACCTCACAGCACTCCTTGAAAGTTACTGTTGGCATCGTGCTTTGAAGGTACATGTTATACAAATGTCAAGCTCTACTACTGCTCAGAATGAAATATGTGTGCCCTCTAGCATAAATACATGGTGCTGTAATGCCTTAATTTTCTAAATCTATCCAGGGCTTGTCTGTACTGCAACAATTAGCTTCAATTATTCCACCTCAGTTAACCTAGTCGAGGTTATAAAGCAAAGTGTGACTGCATGGGATGATTAGATTAGCTGCAGATGGGTTGCAAACAGAAACTGTGGCTGCACAGATGTCACGGTACTAGTTTAATAATCTCAATAGCAAAGCTGCAATTCAGAACTAGTGGCAGGTCAGCTATTCCAGATTTAAAGCATTATTTAAGTCAAGTCATATGGATGCCTTATTAAGGATAATACTTAATTCATGACTTGAGCTAACACTGTGGGGAACAGAAGCACCTAGATATTCAGATGGCTTCTAAAGGGGTAAGTTTTCATGAACTGAACCCCATGTTTTAATTATAAATCTGGATGCCTCAGGTGAAGCAGAGGAAGTTGTCATTTCTTCCAAAAATTATTTTGTGCTCGACTTGCAACAAACATAGCAGTTGCTAATGTGCTTTAGTTATCATCAGATCACTTGTCTTTGGTGGCTTCTAGTCAATATTCATTAAGCATAATGGTAACTTTCATAAATGTTCGAAAGCTATGGCTAAAAATCTAGTGTAAGAGTAATTAAAAAAATCCCACATAAATAAAATGCTTAGAGGACACATAGTGTTTTTTTTTTTTTGCTTCTCTGTACTGTATAAACCTGCTTTAAGCTATGAACTAATATCTGTTCCCCTTGTTTCTGTTGTGTCAGGTTTCACTGCAGTCACAGTTCTGGGACAGATTTTCCACCTCTGGTAGATGGTGGAGAGAATTTGGCCAATTTCTAGGCTAAGGACTATATGAGGCATAAGTTCTAAAGTCATACATATTTACACTGTAAGAATTAGAACAGTATCATGAAGAATCAGGCCTCCTTAGGAGGTTACATAATTCCAATTGTTCATTTTTATTTGTACTGAAGTGATAAGAATCTGTCAAGTCTCTTCTTATAATGTAATAAATGTGTGAATGCCACCTGGGTCTCTAGCAAACATAGCCTTTTTAGAAGGGGTTGTTGTAGGCAGGCCAGAATAAAAGCTTTAATTTAGAATTAATGAGCTCAGTTTGTGCCAATACCCTTTCAAGAAAAAATGTAAAATTTAATTATACTGTGTCAGTCCCTAACAGGTTGGATTTCCTTGTTTTTTATTGATACATCCTGTGCTATGTCCTCTTTACTGTTCATTAGGGACCAGGCATCTTAGTTGCATGGCCATTTCAAAATGAAATATTTTCCCCTTCTGTTTGCAATAAGTAATAAAAGACACGAGTCTCTATTGCCTTCCATGTGGGCAAAGATACTGCAAAGTGGATTTAAAATTCATTTTCGTTCTAGTTCTCCATAAACACCCCTCTGGGTGTCCCATCACCTAGAACCACAAGCTGATGCGCAGGTGAGGTACCGGGCATGAGGCATCAGCCCGAAACACTCATGAAAAATAGTGGTTGAGCATCTCCACTCCAAGGCTTCATTTACCAACTCAGCCACAACACCAGTAATGACAGATGTCTTTTATTTTCCATCTTTGAAGCTCCATACAAACAAAATCTCATGATCCTAAATACGTTGAGAAGCATATATATATTACTGACAGGAAAATGGATGGAGTGAAAGGTAAATATTACACTATTATTCCAGAAAGATCATAATATATTTGACCAAGTTGAGCTTTCAACAGAAAGGCATTTGGACTCTGAAAATCAGGCTTTGTTCTTCTTATGCAACTTTTTTTTTAGCTCATATCTTTTCATTGAACTTTTCTATTCAGGAATAGTTTTTTCCAACAGTACCTTGTGTATGCAGCTTGAATTGTTGTACATCAATATTTTACCTTCAAACTCTTTTTTTTTTTGGCTTCTATTTTAACCTACCTGACCATATAAAAGGGGGAGGGAGGGAAGGAGAAGGTGCATGTTTAAATAACAGTTTTGGTTTACTTCTTAAAACAGCTTGTCTAGCTGGATGAAGTGAAATTGGTAAATACATGCGGGAAATGCAATTTTATGTCAATTGCCAGTAAACAATCAATGAAAATATATTTTACTGCACCAATATTTATGCATATGACCACAGGTTCTGTTGTAATAAAAGATGATATTTCTGACAAAACATGGAATATGAGTGTTTTGTAAAATTAATTCATTAACCAAAGTAAGCACATATAAGTAGCAGCAAGCTCATTCAGCTTTCCTCACATGTAGCCAATCTCTGACATATATATACATATATATTTTAATAGTTTCATTTAGACTGTTTACTTTGTGTACAACCTCTCTTTAAAACTGCCCAGGTTAGTGTTTGACATTGATTAAAGTGTTACATATCTGAGACAGAAACTTTCCACCTTTTCTCCTTTCATCATCCTATTTGATATGCAATTCCAGATGCAGCTTTTATGGCTCCAGCTCTTCAAAGAACCTCTGTTCAAAGTCTGATTTTACAGGCAGAATTTTTGGCTCACAGATAGATGCATCATCAGTTTGGGGGCTCATTATTAACCACACACTCAATTCTTGGAAGTCTGGCTGGGTAATAAATGGCCTACGTTTGCAAATCGGGTAGCTCATGTCTAGGAGGTAGTAATTGCATTTGTCTTCAGCTGCCAGGGCAAGCTGGTACCTGCAGTAATGTTACACACTTGACCTTTCACGATTATCTAGAAATATTAGATTGTTTTATTAATCAAAAAAAAAAAAAAAAAGGAGGTGCTTGCTTGCAGTGTGAGTCTAGTGTTTGTTTTACAGTTTTTAGCTTTTCTGCAACCACCAAAAAGAACCCCATTCTGGTTTTGTTGCCTTTTTTCATAATGCAACCTGACATTCTCACACCCTATGGCTGGAGGTGCTGCAAGACCCACAATGAAATCCCCAGCATTTAGTGACACAGTTTCAGCTACACTCACCAATCAACTCACAGTGAGGAAATATCTTTGACTGAACAATTTGGGAATACTCATTTCCTGAAAATCATCTCCTTTACAGTTGCAGTGCATCAGCTGCCTAATTAAGATTGGAATCTCCGTGTTTTATGTTTCAAATGCAGTAATAATAGTTTACAAAGATAAGATATTAAACTGTGCAGCCAGTAAAGCCAACTGTAAAGCCACAGCACACGACTCCCCAGAGTGGAAGCTGAGCAAATGAATATCTCCTGATAGACTTCTCTGCATGTCAATAGTGGGAAAAAGTTGTTCTAGTCTGATATTTGCCTGGTTTCTTCCAGGAAATGAGCTTTCACTTAAGCCATAGTAGCTCAGTTCCAGAGCAACTGGTAATATTTGCACATGGCATCTAAGGATTTTAAGTAGTTTTAAAAGACAAGCTACAATTTCTTTCAGAAATGGCATCTTTGTTAAGGGTTTAAAAGTCAGAGGCACCTAAATATTTTCTTAGGTATGTGAAAGGTCAGTTTAGGTATCTAGCTCCCATGTTAATCTATCCATGTATCTTCTGGTTTTATGAATTCATGCCTTTGGCTTTCACAAACCATGCAAGCAAACGGCCACTGCAGGATGTTCCTTTAGCAGAGACGCTTCAGGCACATCCAAAGTCCCGCGAAGGAGATGAACAGAATGAACGGGAAGGCAAGGAGTACAGCTGGAGTCAGGGTGGACAGAGCATCTGAGACTGGGTCAGGAACAATTCAAGAAGCACTCAAGGGCAATGAAAGATGCTCAACAAGTTCCTCAGCAAGATGCAGAAATCACTTTGTGAAAATCTGACACAGTGTTAAGCTTTTATCACTTAGAGGTCTATGAATTTTCTAGGGCACAAAGAGCTATGTTTTTACCTTGTGTGCCTTGAAATTTGCTTCTTTACAGGCTACTTTGCCAAAAATGCCTAGTTTCTTTTAGGAATTCTCTCTCTTTGGCCTTTGGTGCCATCTCATCTCCTTGTCTTGACACTCTGAGGTTTTACCAGAGTCATTAGGACTGAGGCTCATGCTGCAGTCTTTATGAACCTTGCATCCAGATCATGCCTCCAAGGGCCTCTTGTCATCCTGCATTAGCATTTCTGATCAGTGGTGACAGTCGATATCGCTGCAACACATGGCTGATAAAGAGAAAAGATACTTTAAACCATCCATAAACCAGTCTGCAGGCAAAGCATGCTAACGTGCCTTGTCTGAGAGTAGCTGGTATTTGAATAAAAAAGTCAGAAACCTGAGAGAAGCTAAAAAGAGAAATTTCCCAAAGGCAACTGCCCCTGGAAATCTGTCTGCTGCTGGGCAATATGCAGGTAATGGGTATTTAAGGCTCCATCTGAGCTGGGCTAGCATGTCAATCCCATCCTGGGGGTTTTAACTCTTGGAGGAAAACCTTGATTCCACACCTGAGGGTGATGTAGAGGTCAGAAAACACAACACACAGCCAGTATGTGGGGGGAAGCAGCAGTATTAAATATACCACTTTATTTTATGAATTTCTTCAATTTTCCCTGACAAAAGCGATATATTGACAGAAGTGGACTGTTTGACAGGACCCTGTATCTTCCTTGGGAATCGTGTGCATGAAAGATGTTATTTCCAGACAGAAGTAAATCTCTGAGAGGTCAGTCATAGCATATATTGTGAAACCCAGAGAGATGTGTCAAACTGCTGATTGATTGCTAAAGAGCCTTATTTCCCTGTTTGCTCATGGTTGTGTGCTTATTATGCAGTGGGAGGCTCTGCACCTGACTGCAACTACACAGCTATTTAGCCCGGATGTGTTTTCAAATTTTGGAGCCCTTTTTAATGAAGACACAAAGGGAAGATATGGGGTTTTTTTTATATCTGTCATGGGAGAGTAAACTCTTCCAGGCATCTCATTGTGCTTGGGAGAGAAAACATAGTTTAGACTTTGCTTTAGACTTTCCTTTGGTTTAGACTTTGCTTTAGTATCTGCTAGATGAAAAAGGAACCGGAGTTACAACCTATTATTTTTCCTATTAAATAAACTTGTTATTAGCTTATTTGGTCAATTAGCTCATAAAGCATAGCTTTTTATAAAGCATGAACTTCTCATTTCTTTAGCTAGGACTAATAGATTTCTGCTCCTAGAATATAGCCTGAATTGGTTAAATGGGCCAGGGGAAAAGGTACCTTCCACCTAAGCATTGCAATGGGAAGAGAGGTTAATAAACAATGAGATCATCCCACTCCCTTTACATATTTTATAAACAGGATGTATATAATCTATAAGCTATGTGGGGGGATCCATTCATCCTAGGCAGATGAAACCCTAAGCCCTGGACTGTACAAGTAGCCAGAATGAATAATAAATCTTTATGGTAATAGACCTTTTCAGCAGCATATGAGAATATGAATCTTCTGTTATAAAACACAACATCAAAGTTCCACAATTTTTTAACCAGCCTGAAAATGCAGAATATAGTGTAGTGTGTTTTCCATCTGTGCAAATGTCATCTGAAGGCTAGGCAGGCACAGTTTAGGTCTAAGTGACTTTAAAATGAGACAACTTATCAAGGTGCCCTTGGAGGCTGTGACAGTATATCAGCTATTTAGACATACAAAGTAAACAGCATCAACTGTGTTTGGAATGAAGGGGGAATTTAAATGAAAAGCAAATCAAAGCAAATGCTGAAGGAATAGAGAAATTAACAGGTCAAAAGCAGTTGTTTTGTCAGTCTGCTTGACTGGCAGTTACTGTTTATGCAGCTGGGAAAAATGTGTGTGCATGGCGCAAGGGAGCCAGCCTGCCCTGCCAGACTGACCAGCTGCATGGAAAGAGGTTTGGTTCAAGTCTGGGGGCAGACTGCCCGTTTAGCTTCTGTCAGGGTCATGGTGAAGCATGGCACCTCCAGCTGTATCCCAGGTCACAATGTTGCTCTGGGAGTGCAGCATCTCTGCTGAGGTTGAGCAGGACAAGCTATTCAGTTTTGTGCTTGGCCAGCAGCTCTTTGACAGGCAAAAGTAATCCTATGTATTAGTCTATATTCCTCACTATGCCATGACATGGAGGTTCATTCTCCCTCCAGACTGGCATGGATGAGCACTGTGGTACTGGCTGGGTTGTTTTTCAGCAGAGGTGATGAGACAGAGTTCTTATACATCCTCAGTGTCTGGATGCAGTGATAACCCTACCAGCACCAGCTGGAAGTCTTCTTTTGAATAACCTAATCCCAGGAGCGAAGAGGCACAGGGATATATGGAGCTCAGCTCTTCAGGTGGATACTTCCTCCTCCTTCCACGAGTGACACTCCAGTATACTTTTACCCTAATTTCTGAGTCTGGTTTGTATTTTAACATGGTTGGTCACTAATGACTCAAAACATTCACTGTCCAGGTCAAACAAGTGGTGTCTCTCAAGGGTCCATACTGGAACCAATACTATTTGATATTTTCAGTGACATAGACAGTGGCATTGAGTGCATCCTCAGAAAATTTGCGGATAACACCAAGCTGAGTAGTGCAGTTTATTCACTAGAGGGAAGGGATGCCGTCCAGAGGGACCTTGACGGGCTTGAGGAGTGGACCCATGAGAAACTCATGAAGTGCAACAAAGCCAAGTGCAAGGTCCTGTGCCTGAGTTGGGGCAATCCCCAGTATCAGTACAGGCTGGGGGATGAAGGGATTGAGAGCAGCCGTGCTGAGAAGGACTTGGGGATACCGGTGGATGAAAAGCTGGACATGAGCTGGCAATGTACGCCTGCAGCCCAGAAAGCCAATTGTATCCTGGGCTGCATCAAAAGAAGCGTGACCAGCAGATCAAGGGAAGTGATTCTGCCCCTCTACTCTGTTCTGCTGAGACCCCACCTGGAGTACTGCGTCCAGCTCTGGAGTCCTCAGTGGAGGAAAGACATGGACCTGCTCTAGCAGGTCCAGAGGAGGGCCACAAAAATTGTCAGAGGGCTGGAACATCTCTTCTATAAGGAAAGGTTGAGAGAGTTGGGGTTATACAGCCTGGAGGAGAGAGAGACCTTTTATCGAGACCTGTAGTGGCAGGACAAGGGGCAATGGTTTTAAACTGAAAGAGGGTAAGTTTAGATTGGACATAAGGAAGAAATTTTTTACAATAAGGGTGGTGAGACACTGGAACAGGTTTCCTAGGGAAGCTGTGGATGCCCCACCATTGGACATGTTCAAGGTCAGGGTGGATGGGGCTTTGAGCAACACGATTTAGTGAAAGATGTCCCTGCCTACAGCAGGGACGTTGGACTATATGATCTTTAAAGATCCCTTCCAACCCAAACCATTCTGTGTTTTATGATTCTATGAAAACCAGTTGTGTCTCATATGATCTCATTAGGTCCATAAACACTGCTTTGCTTGGACAATATTGAGATATCAGACCTCAAAAAGCCCAATGATAATACAGGACACTGGACTCACTTCTCAAGTATCTTGTTTAAGGCTAGAAAATGCCATGCTGATACTGACACTTTGGAGAGTAAGTGAGTTTGGATTCTTCAGGCAGTTCAGCTCCCTTCTGTAGGGCAGAAGGTAGGCAGAGGGAGCAGAGATGGCATTACAGGAATAAGACATGGGCGCTTAGGGGTGATATGGACTCCAAAAGGATACCAGGGTTAAAAGATACTCTAGTGGAGCAGAGAAGTATAATGAGAACAGGCAAAGTAGGTTGGACTAGATGACCTTCTCATGTTCTTTCTGACCGGAATTATTATGAAAGAGAACTAGCATATGGAAAGAAAGGGGAGCTGGGTGCAATCTGGGGGCAAAAATCAGTTAGGAGAAAAGAAGCAATAAAGGGCAATAAAAGAAAAAAATATGCAACATAGTGGGGTTTTTAACTATTACTTAATAGTAAAATCAGACTGTTTGCTGGATATATATTCACACACAGAGAAAGTATTGCATTACATTTTTCATGTGCACACACTAATAAATAATTTCAGAGTCTGACCAAATTTTTTATTTTGCACCAATGGTTCTGAGTAACTACCCAACAGTGATCTGTGCTTATGCCTCTGCTTGTCTTTTCAACTTCAATCTATCAGAAAAGATTCACTTTGGAAAACCACTGTCTGGGAGAGGTGACAAAAATGGGATACCCTCAACACAGACACAGTGGAACAGAAATGAGAGGAACTTCCCCCAGTGACCTTGCTGATGATATTCAGAAAGGAGCTGAGCTGAGAGGAGGAAGGGGACCTGTCTCTAGAAACTGTTACCCGAAATGGGTCATAAAAACTCCTCATTTCAAGTAGTTCAGACAGTAACAAATCCAGCCAGCAGAAAGCCTTCAGGGAAATTGTTGAGTGGGGTTGCCTGAGATTAATGAAAATGACACAAATAGAGTAAATTGGCAGAACTAGAGGCACGAGTCTGCCCTTTCATAGGTCTCATAGTTATTAATATTAAGAATCTGACATTACAGTAGATGCCTTTGATGTCCTAAGGTATGCAAGGCCAAGAACTACGCTTCCTTCTCCTGTCCCCATCTCCATCCAAGCACAGATGTTAGACTAACAGAACAAAGTGAAATCCCCAGTCCCAAAGAGGTTTATAATCTAAACATTCAAAAAGATATCAACAGTGACTGATTGAAAATATCATGGACTCTATGATTACCATAATAAAGCTAGATGAATATTTATCACGTACGTTAAATCTACTTCTCTATCTACCCATTTTATATGCCTGTTTCTGCAGTGTTTACTCATCTAGCTATATATAAATGACCATCATTTTAGGATTTCCATCTCAATAAGCTCCTGTGCATCATTTGTCTGAGTCACCCTCCATCTTCACACCATAAGCTGCAGTCTGGTGTGGGATGGCAGAGCAGCATACCTAGAAACATCATGTCTGGGGGACAGTCAGGGGGTTCAGGATGTTGCGGCAAATCCTCTGTGCTGTAGCTCACCTCCTCTGCTTGTTCAGGGGAAATCCAAGTCCCAGGCAGTGCTTTGGATTCCTGACAAGTGGGAACAAGGACTGATACCACACAACCTCAGCTCACGCATGCAGTTGAAGAGGACATTATTCCTACCTCCTGGCAAAGCTGGCACATGGGAATGGGTTCAACATGTCATGCAAGTCAGCAGTTTACACTCTTGTGGGGTCCTACCTGCGCTTTCTTAGCACAGGCCCATACCACCTTAGATGCAGTCTTGCCCACCACTGATTGAACTCTTTAAAGAAAAGAAAGCCAGATCTGAAAGGCGACGTAAGCACTCAGTGGAGGACACAGTTCAAAATCCAAAATTGCAGTCCTCAAAACACAGAGGCAGCTGCCAGCCCCAAGACGTCCAGCCCTGCAGTGCCTCAGCTCCTGGCAGCAGCAGTGCTCCAGGTGCCTCATCTCTGTCTCCTGGCATGCTCATGGATGCCTCTGTGGTGACACGACTGAGCAGCTTTAATACCCAATTAATTCCCAGTATTCCTCCACTACACAGCTCCTCATTATGAATTTTTAAACAGCAGCTTCAAAGTGTTACTGCCACCCTCTTTTCTATGTAATAGCCCACTGTTCAACCTTTTCTTCCTGGTGGGGTTCAAAGCCCCATCTCATGTTGCCCTGAGGTGGAGCAAGCAATAAAACTGCTGCCTGCCTAGAATAAACCATTTTGGGAGCAGGGTTTAGACTGAATTAGTCAAAAGATTATCTAATCTGGAAGCAAAAGCACTCACTTGGAAAGAGTGCAAAGACTTGAATTGCTTTCCCTGCTTGACACACTCTTTCATGCATTTTAGTCCATTTTTTTTAAATAGAAAGAAAGAGCAGAACTCGTATCTCTCCCCTTCCTGGCTGGATGCAATAACCAACATGGTACAAAGCCACACGGCCACAGGTTTCCTTTTCCTTAAAAAACCCTGAACTGCTTGATGGAGGGTGAAAGAGCTTCGTCACAGCTTTTATGAGCCTTACACCTCAGCTCATGAAGCCCATGGCCTCATGATCTGGGGATTGTTGTGGAAGCACAGTTAAGAATCAAGCCTAAGATTTTGAGGTGCAAGTTCTATAAAATCTATAAAATAACCTCTGCAGTTTTATAACAGCTGTCTCTTCTCATTTTTATATATTGCCTCTGTGTGTTTATGCATCACAGATAAACTCTGTGCATAGAAATGAAATAGCTGCATTTGCATTGCTGTAAAGCCAGGTTGGATTTAAGAGATACAAAAGCTATAAATACATCTGGATGCACATTGGTATTCTGCTCTGATAACAATAAATGCATTTGTGATGTGATTTACCACCTAATAAAGAAATTAAGGAGGAAAATAAAAAATGCAAATTAAAAAATGCATACAGGGAGAAATTAATTGCAAAATGTCTTTTAAGTGTTGAGGAAGATATAAGAGATAATCTTACAATGGAGATTCATAAAAGGATACTCTCATTAAGTAAACAATTGCAAGTCAGAATAAATGCATATGTCAGACAGATGGGGCTGTCAGCAAGAACATGGTGGAGCAATGTGTTGAGATGATTAAATAAAAAACATGGAAAGTAGGAAACAACATGATAAAATCATTTCAATTTAAATGGGAAAGAAAGACAGCATTGCAAATTCACAAGGGAAACAAGGAGGTATTGTAGCTCTTCTTGTGACACATTGAGGAAAGATACATCAGCAATACCAAATTACTGCAGGCGTATGATATTTATAAGAGGGGAAATCAAGATTGCAAATGGCACCAAAAATTGTAGAGATTTAGACCAGGTCTTGGACATGTATATGTCTAATGTCCACAGAATAGATACACTGAGGTATCTACAACAAAGAAATCAAGTAAAAATAGATTGAATTCTGGAACTATGGGAGCCCTGCAGTTCCTGCTGAGCTGTCAGTGGGTATGGTGCTGTTACACAAGGGAGACACAGGAAATACAAAATTGACAACAATGCTTTTCAAGTATTCAAAGGTCGTGAGAAAAACCATCCCCAAATAACGTCATGTTGATTTCAGAGTCATAAGATTCTTTTAAAAACAAAATAAAACCTTCTTTTCTCATTTCTGAACACTGAGAGCTTCATACAATTTTCTTCCCAGCTTTTCTCATCAAACAAGATCTGGAATAATCCTTTTTCTAAAAAAGACAAGACAAAATTCCCACAGACCCATGTGATTCCAGAAACTGGGAGCTTAACAAAGCTCAGCAGGATTGCCACTAACTTGTGTTAATTAGCAGCTTTGAGTGACTGTCCAAATTCAACTGTCATTTCTGAAAACGTTGGCTTTAATACAATATACAGTCCAATATACATATGGTATTTATGGAAAGAATACTATACATGCATTTAGTATGTATAATTTATGTACAGTATTATCTATGCAACTTACTTAGTACAACATATAGCAGATGTTAGAGATATGTGCAACTGTAGATGTAGGGCTGCTAAACTTGCAACGGGAAAGAAAGTTCCTGCCAGAAAGCCTGCTCCTGCATGGGCTCCTCTCCATGGGCTGCAGCCCCTGCCAGGAGCCATCTTCGACGTGGACTTTCCAGGGGCTGCAGCTTCCTTCAGGGCACATCCACCTGCTCCGGCGCGAGGTCCTCCATGGGCTGCAGGGGCACAGCCTGCCTCACCATGGTCTTCGCTATGGGCTGCAGGGGAATCTCTGCTCCGACACCTGGATCACCTCCTCCGCCGGCTCCTTCACTGACCTTGGTGTCTGCAGGACTGTCTCTCTCACATTTTCTCACTCCTTTCTCACAGCTGCTGTGCAGCATTTTTTACCTTTTCTTAAATATGTTATCCCAGAGGCACCACCAGCATCACTGATGGGCTCAGCTTTGGCCAGTGGTGTGTCCATCTCAGAGCCGGCTGGAACTGGCTCTGTGTGACATAGGTGCAGTTTCTGTTGTCTTCTCACTGAAGGCACAACTACAGCCCTCCCTCTACCAAAACTTTGCCACATAAACCCAATACAGTCCCAAATCATCTAATTCTCTTATTCACCTTTCTTCCCATCACAGAGTTTCTTCATTCCTCCTACTTCTCCTCTTCCTTCAGTGCTGCCCTTACTACAGCCCATTGCCCCAATGTCCTGTGTTGCTCTGCCCAATTCTACAGCTACCACCCATACTGTGGACCTGGCCCACAATGCTGCACTCCTGCAGTAGGCCAGCACTTGTTGTTCTTTCACTGACTACAGAAGGCAGCCAAACTTTGCCCTTCCCCAGCTTTTTCTAGTAGGACAATTCTTGTGGTAGGCTTAAAAATCCCTAGCAAGAGCTTGCACTTACTAAAGTCAACCAGACAGACCTCTAAAGGCAGAAGACTAGGACAGATCCAGAAAGCAGATTCATGATGGATCAATGGAAGGTAGTGGTTTACATTATAGCACACTGATTAAAGTACCTTCACAAAATGTGTGGAAGGGAGTCTCTTGGGATTTATCAATCTCAGCATGTTACAGAAAGGGTGATGTACAATTTCTTTCTTATTCCTTGGTGACTGTTATACAAAAGTAATACCCCTAATAGGGTGAAGATCAAAGAAAACCATCCTTTTAGATTAAGCCCCAAGTGTATCTTTCTTATCTTGGTAAGGAAGATAGAAATATCAAGGGGAAAGATTCAGTAGCTGAGCCACTGAACTGTACCCATCATGCAGCACACGGACCAATTCCCTAAGAGATCTCCATCTCCCTAGGCATTCCCAGAGCTGCGATTCAGAGACAGCCTACTGGCATTATCCTGAGTCTAATTCAAGCGTTCCAGAAAAGTGATGATGGCGAAAGAAGAGAGCCTACTCCAAATACTCCGGTGCCATCGCCCACTCCAAGAAAGAGAGATAACCCTTTCCCCCCGCTTAGGGATGGATAGCAAAGCATGAGGCCAAAAGAAGGAGTAATGCCAGGATGGCAACTGGGACTGCCTGTCCAGGAAGTGGAATCCTATCAATGGATAAATAGTAATGGCCCATATATTTTGACTCCAGTTGGTCCTTGACAACAATTGGTAAAATTTCTAATAGATACGGGAGCACAACTTTCAATACTAACACAACAGAATGCCGAGAACCTGGGTGTGCGACCCGGACGGCAGAGAGTTAAAGTCATCAGAGTAAAAGGAGCAAGTGTTATTTGTCAAACCACGAAAGTTAATTTATGGCTCCCGAATGAGAAGCGCATGTTGTCTGCTCACTTTGCAGTGAAAGATCACAATGAAAATATTTTGGGTTTCGATGTTTTGAATGGCCGAATTTGGTGTCTGCCAGACGGCAGCGTGTGGTCCTATGGTTCAAAAGTCGACCCTAACCCTGGTAGAATTCAGGAGGCTACAGTGCGCATACTCCGCGCAGCCCCTGCACTCCCTGATTCAAAGACTACTGATGTACCTCAATACCCGATTACTGCTGTGGCACGAAATGGAATTTCTGAGGTAACAGCAGACTTGGAAAAATGGCACATTATTTCCAGAACCCACTACCTGTACAATTCACCAGTCTGGCCAGTCTGAAAACCAGACGGCAGATGGCGTCTAACAATTGATTATCGGTGCTTGAATGCCAACACAGCCCTGCTAATGGTTGCAATACTCAATATTACGACTTTAACAGCCACGCAACAAGCAGCCACACACCCATGGATGGCAGTGCTAGATGTGAAAGATATGTTCTTTATGGTCTCCTTAAAGGAAGAGGATAAAGAGAAATTTGTTTTTACTTGGGACGGGATACAATCCACCTTTAACAGACTCCCACAGGGATCTAAACATTCACCCACAATCGCTCATGCTGCACTTGCTGAGCTTTTACAGACAGTCTCACTCCCTCAAGATGTGAAACTGTACCAATATATAGATGATACCCTAATTGGAGGGATCTCCCCTGAAGAGGTGGGGTAAGCAGCAGCAGCAGTGTGGCAAGCACTACATAAAGCAGAAGTCGAAATCCCACCTGAAAAATGTCAGGGACCAAACAGAGAAGTAAAATTTTTAGGTACTTGGCAGACTGCAGGTAGCGCAGCAATTCCACTGAACGCCCTAAGTAAAATGGAACAATTGCAGATGCCTCAATCTAGTAAAGAATTACAACAGCTAATGGGTACTTTAGGATACTGGAGAAAATATGTACCTGGATTTTCTATCATTGCTCGCCCACTATACTCACTTTTACGAAAGGGAAAACAGTGGAAATGGAAACCAGAACATGAAGAAGCAGTCAAAAGTCTAATGCAGGAATTAAAGACATATCAGTCACTGGGGCCAGTACACCCCCACAACCCTATTATAGCAGAATGGTGTTTTGCAGAAACTTATGTACTTATGTACTTAGTACTTATGGCAATCTATTCTAGACCAGGCCAAAGTGGGCCAAAAAGGCCTTTAATGTTTAGCTCAGCTGCATTTAAAGAGACAGAACAGAGATATTCTGAGTGGGAAAAGGAACTTTTGCCTTTAGACCAAGCAGTTAAAAAAGTTGAGCCACTGAATGGTAATCCATCCAGGAAAACCCTGCCAAGACTTGTATTCTTTTCCCTTTCCAGGGACAATACCGGGAGTGATACCAGCGCACCTCCCCTGGAGGCTGGGTCGACCATCGGAGGATTACTTATCCTTCTTGCAGGAGTGATCATCACTAGCATGAACCAAATTTGTTTCACATGTCAACAAGCTTGACCCACATGGTGGAGACTCTCACTTCTTTTATTTATGCTGATCAATACGGTAACTATAGTGCATTCTGCACCATACATGTTTCTCTGTTGTGGGTGCAATCTACTGTAACAGCAACTACAAGGAAAGGTGATGAGGGCACCTTGCCCACTGAAATTCAAAAGGTAATTTGGGATAATGCAACTCAATTTGAAAAGGATTTCCAGTCTTGGTAGCATCTAGTTAATTTCCCTTATGACCCCACTGACAGTAAAGCCACAGCTTTTGCTTTAACAATACACAATGATTCGGTATACACCGTATACCGAATCATTGCGCTGGGATTAAATCACAATGGAACTGTCTTCTATCCATTAGAACATTGAGTATGGGCCCAACAAAATGGGAACAAATGGCAAACTATTGATGTTGATGCACGTGTTGTATGGGAACAATATGGATTTATTTGTGAAAGAAATACCAGTAAGGCCCAAGACATTTGTCTCGACACTGAACAAAATATTTGTCATTTTGAAATACATCCTGATGAAACCACTGAAACTGTACTTGTATATATTGTAAAAGGACATGTTTGTATGAGAACCCTTTGTGATTTCATATTCGTAGATAACATTACTGTAGATGTAAATAATCACTTGAATAACTGTATTTGTAATTTTATCAAAATTATGGGATGCAACTTTAACTATTTAGCTCCTGTCACGACCCACCAATTGTTATAATCCAACTATACATTGTATCAAAATTTATTACCTACGCCCATTGGAATGAATCTTACATTGGTAAGAAAACTGTTGCAACATGATGACCTAAGTCAACTGTTAAAGCCAATTTGGAACAACGGACAAAGAACCCTGATTACCTTCTATCAGGATGCAGAGAAGATACACCATGTCCTAGAAAGAGTGAAGAAAGATGATCATCACTGGTGGGAAACTCTTTTTGGACGGTCACCAACAGCAACTGGAATTTTGAATTTCATGCTGCACCCAATTGTAGTTTTGTTAGTTTTAACTTTATTACGTTTATTGTTTATAATCATTTTATATATCAAAGTTTGGCAAAAGATGAGACAAATTACGTCAATCCAACATGTAAAATGTATTCAATCAACTGATTTTGCATGTGAAATGGTATATAACTAGCATTAATTGTGACACTTAAACTAAGCAGCTTATCAAATAATTGGACTCTTACCACTGATTTGCAATGTGCCACATATTTATGACATAGAGGCAAGAGGTAACCGTACTACCACTCTATGAGTTGTTAAAGTGAATTGACTGTAGTCATGGGGTGGAGTGTGATGGTTGCACTCGACCTCTTAACCAAACTAGCAGTAGTTTGGTACAGGCTCCAAAGGAGGTAAAGGCCTGAGCCGTGGCCAGGCCAAGAACTCCTCTGGCTCTGGTCTGTTCTCTGAGAACCCACAAAGGAGCAGAGTGGCACACTGAACATCGATGCATACACGCTTGGAACATCAATCATGTGATTAAGCCATGAATAGTGGGTGGCTTTTCCAAGACTCATTTATCAAGGAACAAAGAAAGTTGTGGGTACAGGGAGCCTCATGCGTACCTCTCCATCGCATGTAATTTGACTACGAACCAATGACTTTATTCCATAAATATAACAGCCTAAGTGAGCCTTCTTTGATGTCTCTGCTAGGTGGCGTGGCTGCATGGCAGTGATCTCTCCTTGAGCTGGGACGCCTCTCAAGGTTGCTCCTTGAGAGAGAGAGAACTTTTACCAATGGCAGATCTTTGGTAAGTGACCGATATCACACATAACCTTGTAGCATGGTAACTTCGATTTTGTCTTGGTAACTTTGATTGCATGCTGAATTGATGCTAATGAAACATTACATAAATTTTGCATATGTAATCCCTTAGACATAAAACGTTGACCAAATCTGAGACTAGGTTTGGACCTAGCCGCACCTAAATTCTTCTCTGAGGAGGAGTTTAGAAAGCAAGGGGGTCCACTCTGAACCTCGTGACTCAACGGGAGGGTCCTCCTTACCCTTTTGTGTCCCTGGTCTCTCTGTGAATCCTTCTAACTTAAGTGTAACTCAATTTTCCTTTGTATGTTTCTTCCATGCAGTAATTAATAGAGTGAACCTTGCCATCGAACTTTGTTAAGTCACACTTTTACAACATTGTATTAAAAACACTTTTGCTAATACCTTTGATGGTGATTCTTTAGTCGATCTAAATCACTCTTTCGTGGCAGGCCACGCTTCAATCCAGCAGCTGAATTCCTTTCTCTCATCTTTTCTTGTGCCTGTTTTTGCTGTGTCATATAAGGCACTGGTGAATGACTGGCTTCACAGAAATCTTCACTAAAACCAGAGGTGGTCTGGCAGCCACAGAAATCATTGCAATCAAATGAGTCATTAGGCTGTCTAAGATTGCAGTCATTAATAAGGAATCTTTTCATTTGCTTGTAACGATGACAACAAAAATAGACTTTTCTCAGACCGTTCTGCTAGCTTTTCTCAGATCTTTTCCCTAACACAGCAAGAATCTCAGGGCGGCAGGACTGCGTGAGAGTGCAGACTTTATGTGTGCTTGGAGACCAGTCAAATTAGTGAAAGTGGAATCTACTGAAGAACCACATGCAACCTGAGACGTTCTTGAGCTAGGAATATCTGGTAGCTGAGACGATATCAAGGACTTGCACTCTTCTTACTCTCCCCTCATTGCTTTTGATGATTAGTGGAAATAGGGCACTGGACCCTTGGCCTGACTCGGGATGACTCTTTTCATGTCATGCAGTAAGTAGAATGAAGTCGGCTGAAAACTTTTTGGGGGACTACAAGCCTTCATCCAATAAGAAGCCAGGGTAATTGGGCAGCAATTTTTTGGCCTGTGTTCTGCAAGAATCATACTGTGTGTCAGGAAAATTGGTCTTCAGTAATCACTTGGAGCCAAGCAATTTGATATTCTGAGCGTTTATATTTTAATTCTTAGCATCACAGAAAATGTCCCTTTGCATAACATGTTGTGGTGAGCTGCCCACAAAGCCACTCTGTCACTCCCCCTCCTCAACAGGACATGGAAAAGCTCGTGGGTCAAGATAAGGACAGGAAGATCACCCAGCAGTTACTGTCACAGGCAAAATAGACTTGACTTGGGGAAATTAATTTGATTTATTGCCAGTTAATAACAGAGTAGGATAGTGAGAAATAGGAACAAATCTTAAAACCTTTCCCCCACCCCTCCCTTCTTCCAGAGCTCAGCTTCACTTCCAACTCTTCTACCTCCTCCCCTCAAGTAACATAAACCACATAAACTCAATATACCTGTCTCTGATGTGACAAATGTCTTGGTCTACATTTTCTTTTTTCCTTACAGCCAGCAGTTGTACTTATCTCAGCCAACTACTGTTTCCTAAGACGTCGACATCTTAGGATGTCCAATCTAAGCTCATTTCCTTTTCTCCCTTTAGACTCTGGAGAGCAAGAAAGACGTCCCAAGAGAAGTTCTCACTTGTTTAGGTACCTGTCTTAGGGTATCATGAACAGTCTTTGGATATGATTTGACATTGGCTGTGGCTCACATGACCAGCATAATTAATTGGCTGAGTTTTATACAAAAATTTGGGTGAGATGCATTATCACATGTTCTAATAAACCTGCCTGCAACAAATAAAACTGAAACCTAGAAACGTTTAATTGAGAAATATTTTAAAATGTAAGGAGTACAGCATAAATGTGGAAAAGTAGATAACATACAAAAATCCTTTGCCTTCTAATAATCTTAGGTTAACAGTAACTCCTGTAAGGGCATTTTAATTTTTTTTTTTTTCCAATATTTTGAGAATGTCTCTTGTTTTTCCCCAGGAACTACAAATTTTCTATGAGATAGATGAGTTCAGATTTCTGTTTTCTTGTCCATTTATTCCTAGTTTCCTTTGGTATTTGAAATAGTTTGTCTTGTCTGCATCAGTTTACTAGTGCTTGTTTTTTGTTAATAGTCAATTGGCTCTTTCTTGGCTATATCTTACCTTCCTATATTCTATCTTTTGTCAAAGTCGGTGATAGAGGATGAAGACGAAGTTTTCCTTTCCCACCTGAGATTTTAGCCAATTTTAGCCAATATTCATGCTGCAGCAAACGTTCCCCTCCAGGTCATTTGGCAGAACGTGTACTACCACCTTTAAATTCCTATAAGTGTATTCATCTTGCCATAAGTCATTTATGAGATTTTAGCTAGTCAATCTGTAATAAGAATACATCAATTTGTGGGCTGATAAAATGTAAGTTTTGCATTTGTTGCATTCTATTTTCCTCCGTCTTTGTCTCAAATGTTGTCCCCTTTGTGGTCTGTATAGTTTTGACAGTTTGTGGTTGACCCCATTACACTGATCTAATTGATGACCATTTGAATTATGATGACAAAGCAGCTGTATTAATCATGTAACACATCTGACTTCTTTTACCATATTAACCCTCTGGGAAATCCTTTAGCAAATTATATCCACATGTTAAGCTCCTTTGAACAATCAGTTCAACTAAAGCCTTAGCCACCAAAATCCATTTCTTTTCTTTAGAAATCAGTCTCTTAATTTCTAGCGACTTAGCCTTTTTTCCACCAGATTAAAACCGAATTATATGCATATTTCATGCCCAAAGAACATTCATTTTAGTACAGGCAAATGGAATGAACACAACAGCTGTCAAATGATGTGAATTGTAAATTTTCCTATTCTGAAGTATATAACAACAGCCTACAAGCTTGAAGAGCTTCATTGTTCTTCCTTTTTCCTATGTGCTGAAAATGACCTGGAATATTTATCAAGATGAATAAAATGTGCTCAGTTTTCACCTTACCCTGGAATATCTTTTTGCCTCATCTCATTCTGTACCATAGAAACAAGAAAGAAAAGTCTTCAGTGTGGACATGTGAGGCAATTCAGACTGGTTTTGGTTGACTTTTTTTGTTAATAGTACATCCCATAAAGAACATTAACATTTTCCTGTCTTAACTTTGTGACAATTTATACGCAGTGGTGCCACAGTTTAGTGTAATGACTGCTTATTTGTGTAGGTAGATTGCCTTTCAGATGCATAGGTTTGTACTGCAGCTGCCTGATTTACATGACCTTTCAAGATCTTGATGCATACGGAAATCCCAGTTGGGAGGCACCCTTTCCCACAGGAACAACACAAAATCTCAGCACCACTTAATCTCATCATTAGTTCAGAAGTCATATGCTGTCCTTGCACGACATCAGTAAGTATCAGCTCAGGTGCGTGAGTTAGTTACACTCTGAGTAGACATGCGATGTTCCTTATGCTTCATGCACCTGATAGAAATGTAGTCAAGTTAGCACAATACTGAACCTCACTGCATTTATCCCACATTTCAACACCACTTCTTAGCTCAGATTTAGCATCTTTCTGCTTTGTGGCTTCTCCAATGCTCAGACTTCTGCCTGCCAAGAAGTCCTAGAAATAGTCTCATAAAGGGGAGATTTGGACAGAGCAAGGTTATAACTAGAGAAAACCACCCTTCTACCATCACACTCCACCAGTGAGATGTTAAGTGAATTAGAAAGAAATGGCAGAAGTAGTGATTTCTTTAGGGTAATTTTAAGAATTTCTCTGCAACAGAGCTTCAAAGTTCACAAATCTGCCAATCTTTCAGAGACCCAAAACTTGCTCTTGCACAAACACAAAAGTACTATTCAGTAGGTGGACCAACAGCATGCTGTGGTGGGGCAAAATCTCTCTTATTATTCAGCTATACACAATGGAGATAGCCCTAAAAGTTGTTAATCGAAAGTTACAGGTCTTGTCTCAAAGGACTTGTGGTATAATTACTGATTGCACATGAATTATGAGGCCACACAGGTGTGACAGCAGTAAGCTTACATATCTACTTTATTGCTGGGCCTTATCTCAATTATAAGTGTATTTAAGATAAACAATTCTTCTTGCTTGGTGTACTGCAGGTCTCTTAACAGAGCTACTCTTACAGAGGCATTGAAAGAAAAGGAATAATTCAGCATGTTAGATAAAATATTTTTTGAGCCTTCTTAGTGGGAAAAAATGTTTTTGCAGGTATTGTGGATAATTCTCTGAAATTATTTGGTTTTATTATTCTTCCTACAAAACCCTAAGAATGGTATTAAAATGTTAATTTACTGTATTTTCTGCTAATAAAATATCTTGTATGCATGTATGTTGTGTGCAACGTATCAGAAAGATTATGAAATGTATTTCTGGAAATAATTCTGCACCTAAGGTAAGTGAACAATCTAACCTACTGTTGTAAAATGTAGTGGTTTTCTCAGTAAGATAAAAGGCATGGCGGCAGAAAAACATCTTGATACAAAACATACACAAAGAAATGCTGACACTGTAAGTGATCTACCAAGCTACATTAAAATGCTGATTTTAACTCCTGCTGTGCCTTAGCAGCAAGAAACATTGTGGGATTTTTTTAAAGACATACTCATTACATTCATGACATTGATTACTTCATAAGTTTATCCTTTCCACCCTCGTTAAACTAGAAAGAGTGCTGCTGCCTCATTGTCTGTTGCCGGGGCTCGATCCGCCCACAGGCAGCTTGTTCTGTCCAGCTCCCACCAGGTCTTGAAGAGCAGATGACTGAGTTGAAAGAGAAATCTCTTTATATGACAGAATAACATGCACATGTTTGTTTAGGGTGAGGTCTTAAAGAAATATCTTTCAATTTTCCCACCCTTTACTCCTGAGGAGGGATATTTTGGCATCCAAGAGCTATTTTTCTAGGACACACAGCGGCACTGAGCTCAGCTCACTCCTACATTCACCACAGGTTTTAACCAGTGAAATATTTTCTTTTTCACAATGAACTGAATATAATTTTCTCCTGTACTGCATCACCTCTGAGCTGCAAGGGGAAGGGATGGAAGAAGTACAATTGCGTTGAGATCTATCTGGGTTCTGACACTGCCCCAAGAACCTTCCTGTGGGCATATTACATTTGAATTTTGGAGGACGATAAAACTTCAGGAAAAAAACAAAGGTTGGAGACAAGTTTCCTAAGGAAAAGGATAGCTACCTAGATCAGCAGATACTCCTAATGATATGGTCATTACTACCAGAAGAGGCAAGAGACTTGGCAAGGTGCCTCATCCCTAGTGTGTTAGATCCCATCTCACTTTAACCCAGAAAAGCTGGATCTGCAGGTAGATTTTGCCTCTTCCTCCCTCTAAAATGTCATCCATGAATTCACAGGTCTTGCGATATTTCTAATAAAAAAAGGAAACAGCAAGTCATCACAGAGACAAGCAAAGAACTAGCTCAGCGTATTACTAGCCGTCTTCATGTACACTCCATTTGCATCTGATTTGGCAGAAAAACAGTTTCACAGTGAACAGTCCTAGGACCTTTCAGGTTGGACTGCAATCAGAGATGAGAAGTCAAACACAAAGGACACCACTGGGAACTTTTCTCTCTCTAACCATGCCTTGCTTTTATTCTAGCACACTCTCTGGGTGATAGCTCCATTACGTTCAATGCCAACACAGAGCTTCACGTCAGGCCCTTTGAAGAGCCCAGGTGGCCATATATTGTGAGTTGTGCTGGGTAGCAGTAAATGATGACAACAGGAATATTTTGGTTTATGTACAAATTCCTGCTTTTTTAAAAAGAGGTAAAATCAAATCAGCTGGCCAGCTTCCCAGCTCTGAGCTTTTTCTTAGCATCCCTTTTCTTGTGCTTCCGTGGCTGTGGTTGATGTGGCTGTGCAGCCTCCCTACACCTTCTCCCTTCCATTTACACAGAGATTCTCCCCGGAAGCAAGAATAAACCTGAGCGCCTCCTCCAAGGTTATTAAAATTCCTCAGTGAACTTGCATTGATTTCTGATTTGAGTGGAGATACTTGTCCATATTTAGGATTTCTCAATATTTCAGGGACTTTCCTCTACAAAAGAGATCAAAGATTTCTCACAGCAGTCTTGAGTGGTAGCTACATTCATTTCTTTGAGCAAGGTTTAAAACAATGGACAAAATTCTCGATCTGCATCTGAAGCTCACAAGTTCAGTTGAGCGGAGAAATGCAGGAGAATACGTCTTGCATATTATTTCTACAACACACAGGAACATACATCTCCTCTCTTCATCATATATCCTTATGAAGGGAATGAAGAAACACGGTCAGCAGAAGTATTGCAGCCTACTTTCTGAAGTAACAACTAGTAAAACTACGTGGAAACTCCTTAAAGAGCCCTTCTGCTGCCAAGGGATCATCAGAGAAAATTTTTCCATGGTGCAGAATTTACTTGTCATAATGGATATAACCTTCAGGAAAATCTTTGTAGAGGGCATTAATTTCAGCTCCAGAAGGCACTTTTGTTATTGTAGTAAGAGTACCATATAGTAAGTACTATATTGTACTATTAACCGTGAATCCAGTGTCCTGCTGAACAGTCTGGGGGACAAAGCTCAAAATCTTCAAACTGCAGGAGATTAATCTCTATTTTTCTATAAATGAGTCTGTTGGCTTCTTTGGCTGACAAAATGGTTTTTGTTCCAAAATTCTTACAACTATAAAACTCCGTGAGATTTATAAGAGGAACAATAATATAGATATGAGCTCTGCCAGATGCTGCTAGTTGTGAAATAGCAGAAAATGACACTGAATGACACCAAACTTCTAAAGATCAAGCCATTTGCATACAAGTGTCTAAATATAGATTTACATCATGCTTCAGAAACCAAACTGGCTTGCCTTAAGTGACTTCCATTTGTTTAATTGCAGTGTTCTCCATTTTGGTTTGTCTTTTTAAAGATGTTTCTTTGTACATATTTTGTGTAGGTATAATTCATGCCAGTAAATCATCAAAAGAAAAATAAACAGAGGAAAAAGAGAAATGACATCATGCCATAAAAATTACTGTCAAGAATACTCCCAAGCAAATGGGTTTTTCATGGATAGTTGTCTTCTACTGATAGATTCATATTCCATTATATTATCATAACCATAATTTTAAACAATAACATCAATAACAACACCTTCTTTGTAGAATATATAGACAAGGTTATGAGCCAGTTATACCACAAAATAAAAAGCAATGTCCACCTGAAAACAACAGAGAGCAAATGAAGATGTAAACAGGCTAATATAAGGAAATAATGTACTAGGGGATTGGGCTGGAAATTTTGGATCACCCATTCCTGTTCTACCATATCTTATGTCACATGTTGTCATATTATGTCATAATGTCCAAACACCATGCATAGAAGACAGACTAAAGTCTTTTGGGAGTGTTTACTACGTTTTTTTACCAAGCCTAGCTGTTCTAAGACTAGTGCTTCTTCAAGCAGCTGCAAAACAAATTTTATATAATCACAAAAATAGTTACAGCTCCTTTTTATTTCATCTTTTGTGTTATTACTACAAAGCACCACCACAGTTCCACAGTTAACCTCATTTCTAGTCTGTGCTTAACATTGAAATCTGTAAAATCTAAAGAAAAATAATGCATTCCATCAACTTAAAAATGTATACCTGGTTATATGATTTTTTCAAAATAAGCTGATCACCGCATAAGGTTTCTGCTAAAATGCATTTCTGGTTTGTGATATAAAGTAACCTGCAATTGATTACATTTTTCTCACAAAATGCCACTAGCTGAAATAAAACCCCAAAAGCCACAACCCCCCCTACAAAACTTCAATGGGAAATGTTGTAATTGACTCGAAATTCAAAAAAATGGCAATTTGATAAAAATTGGAGAGGAAAGAGGAGATAATTCCCATCAGCATTGGTGCCAAGGAAGAACCATTTCTTGAGTAGACCTCACCAAAAGAAAATGGGAGTCAATATGGAAGGAAAGGCTGTTCATACCCAGCCTTACTCTGGCTCCTAACCATGATCATTTCCATTCAAAATCAACCAAATCCTCCACTCCCTGTCTCAGAGGAAGATGCGTGTCTAGTCTTCTTTCACAGTGTGGCTCCATTTGCCTAATCATGCATCACTTTATGGAAAAACAAATAACCAGTAGTTCTACACTGTCATCCCTTCATGACAGCTCCTTCTGGAAGGAACTGAAGTTTTCCACTGTGACAGACTAGAAAATCCTCCTCCGTATCCAGCACTGAATTTTCCTAAACTTCTTAAATTTAAGTTTTCCTAAATTATAAAGCCAGATGTCTCATATGAAAAGCATGAAATGCCCTGCTCCTCTTGTAAATATTAAATAAAGATGACTCAACACACAGTCTGGAAGATGAAGGACTTGCACCCTGTGTGCTGTCCTCTGCTTGGTCTTATCTCTTCATGTATGTTTACTCTTATCAGGATAGTTAACACAAGATCGGATGCTTTGGCCAATGTTAATAGAACAAGGTGTGCTGCTGTCTTCCCTTTAGCATCTTTTTGCTTTCCTTAGCTTCAGTTAGGAAACTAAAGCAGTCTAGAGTGCAAGAAACCACTCCAACCTACAAAGCTTTAGGCCATTAGTAATGCTGGAATTAAAAGATTAAAACACTTGTTTTGAATGCTAAATAGTGATGTTCTCTTATTAATTTCACACTCTACTAAGCATTATGCCATACTCTGCAATGCATGGATTCATCCCACACATCCTGTGCAGAAAAGTGCTTTGGGCTTGTGTTTAAATTTGAGTGCTCTCCTAAACCAAGATTCCAGCTTTATCCTCTCTGACATTCATTTCCTCCTCTTATTCCCTCCAAACCCAGTTCTCAGTGCCCTTAAATGTGTTTAGTCTGAAAGCCACACTTAAAACTCAGTGATTTTATGAAGACCCAGAGCAGATGCTTAATCTGGAGATGTCCCTAGACATCATATACCCAAATGCTTCATTGAATCAGTTCTACCACGCCAGGGCTAAGTCCATCGTTAAAGGTACTCTCTGCTTTCAGTTCCTGCTGTGGCATTTCTATCTATGTTCCTGCACAGGCATTTTTAACATCTGGCTGAATTTGCCCGTACTGCATAGCTGGATGTATGACAGACTCTCAGAGCCAGACATTTATCACTCCTGAATTACCTTACTGTGTTTTTGCTGTACTATGGGAGAGAGTCTTACTTAGCACATTAAAAATGCAAGAAACAATTAAAGAATCCCACTTAATGAGATGGTACTTCTCCCATCAATTTTAAGCAATGAATATTGCAAACTCCTTTTCAAGCATGTTAGATTTGTATTCACCACTCTCTTGTCACAGACAGAAGCTCCCGCTGTAATGAGATGAGCTTCTGACACTTGCAGGGTCTGTGCCGAGCCTGAGTGTTGGGTGGCTGTCACATCCAATTAACGTCAATCCCACCTAGAGATCCTACCTCTAAGTCACAGTCCTTGGCCAGACAGGCTGAAGTGCTATTCTAGGTAGAATATATGGAGTGTATTCATTGAATATACTGAATATAGGATGTGCCAATTTACACAGCAAAAAAAAAGCTAGACAAATTTCTATTTAAAAATGCCTAAATTTTGCCCATGGAAATGAATGTACATGAAATTATTTAAGTGTTGGAGATCTTTGGGGAAAAAAATCAGTGTCAGTATTGCAGACCTTAGGGGAAAAAATCTTCATAATGAGAGGATGAATTTATCTCTGACAGGAGCAAGATAAAACCCAAACAGGCATCAGAGAAAATACAACATTGATTGCTGAAGCTATGTGACTCAGTCAGCAATGTGCAACGACTCATTATTGTTCACTCTCTAAAGGTAGCTACTGCAAGTGTTTAAGTGACAGAAATAAAGCATGCTTCAACTTTTTAAATAAGAGGAGGAATGTGAAACCATGATGTTTAGCACGGAGTTGATCTACCTGGTTAGTGCATGTTCACGCAGAACCAAAATAATGCAGGAAAGAGGTTCAGTCATGAACCTGATGTGTTGAGGGAATGGATGTCTGCAGTTGCTATTAAAGAAAATGTAATTCCTACTACCTATAACCCTATTCAATCCCTTTTCTAATCTATTTGTACATTCAAATTTGTGAATATATATATATATAAAACTTTTTACAGTCTTTCAGTTTGGACAGTACTGCAGAAAACAGAACAGAATATTATAATGAATAAAGTTACTTATTTTTATGACAACTTTGAAAAATGAGCAGAACAGGGTTGTTTGGTAATAACCTGTATTGCTGTTGTATGATAATGACAAAAGTATGCACAGAGGTCTCTCAAACTGAAATATCTGTGGAGGCCTATGAAATTCTGAAGGGAAAAACAACAAGAAAACAATTGGCCCAAGGCTGGCCAAAGCAAACATTTTCATTGTGTCAGGGTTCAAATTACTACTTAAAATAGTTTAGGTAGGAAGTGGCCTCTGGATCCCATTTAGTTCAGCTGCCTCCTCAAAGCAGGTCTAATTTCAAAGTTAGAGGAGGATGCTCAGGGCCTTGTTTAGTCAAATTCTGAAAATCTTCAAGGATGACAATTCCACCACCTCACTTGGAAATTTTCCTTGTTGGAAGTTGTGTTTGTTGCTCCTTGTCTTTCATTGTACACCTTGGAGAGGAGTCTGGTTCCATATTCATTACCTCCCTTAAGACTATTTAGGATACACTCAGGAATCATCTCCTGAATTACTCTGCAGAGATGCTGGCACCTTTGTGACCAATTCCAGTAGCAAATTTAACTCAGCTTTCCAGAAGTGAATTAGGAACAGAAATGTAGATGTCATTGCAGGGAGACAGAATTTTAAAAGCAATGATGTCTTTAGTCATGCAGAAAATATATATCTCATCTTGATTCAAACATGCAATGAAAACAATTAAGGATGGTTGTCACTGTTAGATCCAAAGAAAGATGCCTTTGGTTTAAGCAATATCACATAAGATGATAAATGTTAAAGTAGTTAAAGTTAAATGTGCTTTTATTGCTGGGGTTCTCTAGCTCAAATGGGAATGCATCCGAACCCAAACTTGTTGTGGACTTCATTTCTACAGGAAAACTTCCCCAGGTGGAGGATGTATGTAACTAAGACAGTCATTTTCTTCTGCAAATTCACCATAATGAACCAGTTATTTGCCACATAGATTAAACCTCCATAATCTGTGGACAATCACAGAATTTCTCAAATTCATATTAAATTTACTGGGCAGTTACAGCTGAAATAAAATAAGCAAAATATTTTAGAAATCCATAATGTGTTGCCTTGACTTTCTGGCAGTGATGCTTTTTTTGTGACACTTGTAATAAAATTCAAGGAAATAAAGGACTGGTATATTAGCCATTTCCATTTCTCCCCAAATAGTAGACAAAGAACATGAGAAACCCATACTCAAATCCCTGCTTACACCAAAGAAACTGCACCATTCTCTCTCATTTCCAAGAAGACAGCTCCAACCATAAATATTAGGGCACTAGATACCTGCAGGCCTGTCAGTCTGACCTCAGTGCCAAGGAAGGTTATGGAGCAGATCATCTTGAGTGCAATCACACAGCACGTACAGGACAACCAGGTGATCAGGCCCAGTCAGCATGGGTTTATGAAAGGCAGGTCCTGCTTAACTAATCTGATCTCCTTCCCTGACAAAGTGACCTGCTTAGTGGATGAGGGAGAGGCTGTGGATGTTGTCCACCTAGACTTTAGTAAAGCCTTTGACACCATTTCCCACAGCATTCTCCTGAAGAAACTGGTTGCTCATGGCTTGGATGGGCATACACTTTGCTGGGTAAAAACCTGGCTGGATGGCTGGGGCCAAAGATTGGTGGTGAACGGAGTTAAATCCAGTTGGCGGCCGGTCACAAGCGGTGTTCCCCAGGGCTCAGTACTGGGGCCAGTTCTGTTTAATATCTTTATCAATGGTCTGGATGAGGGGATTGAGTGCACCCTCAGCAAGTTTGCAGATGACACCAAGCTGGGCGGGAGTGTCGATCTGCTCGAGGGAAGGAAGGCTCTGCAGAGGGATCTGGATAGGCTGGATCGATGGGCTGAGGCCAACTGTATGAGGTTCAACAAGGCCAAGTGCCGGGTGCCGCACTTGGTTCACAACAACCCCATGCAACGCTACAGGCTTGGGGAAGAGTGGCTGGAAAGCTGCCCAGCTGAAAAGGACCTGGGGGTGCTGGTCGACAGCTGGCTGAACATGAGCCAGCAGTGTGCCCAGGTGGCCAAGAAGGCCAACAGCATCCTGGCTTGCATCAGGAATAGTGTGACCAGCAGGAGTAGGGAAGTGATCGTGCCCCTGTACTCGGCACTGGTGAGGCCGCACCTCGAGTACTGTGTTCAGTTTTGGGCCCCTCAGTACAGGAAGGACACTGAGGTGCTGGAGTGTGTCCAGAGAAGGGCAACGAAGCTGGTGAAGGGTCTAGAGCACAAGTCTTATGAGGAGTGGCTGAGGGAACTGGGTCTGTTTCGTTTGGAGGAGGCTGAGTGGAGACCTTATTGCTCTCTACAACTCCCTGAAAGGAGGTTGTAGTGAAGCGGGTGTCAGTCTCTTCTCCCAAGAAACTAGCGATAGGATGAGAGGAAATGGCATCAGGTTGTTTCCAGGGGAGGTTTAGATTGGATATTTGGCAAAAATTCTTCACCGCAAGGGTTGTCAAGCACTGGAACAGGCTGCCCAGGGAAGTGGTTGAGTCACCATCCCTGGAGGTATTTCAAAGATGTGTAGATGTGGCGCTTAGGGACATGGTTAAGTGGTGGACTTGGTAGTGCTAGGTTAACGGTTGGACTCAATGATCTTAGAGGTCTTTTCCAACACAAATTATTCTATGTTTCTATATTTAGACATCCGACTCACTGCCCAGTTGTTGAATTTTAGTTGTTAATATCCCCAGTGCCTTTTGTCTTTTTTTTCTGGGAGAACATATGTGTACCTGTTCTCCATGGCTACAGTCCTTTGTACTGAAGTTCCCTGAGCCTGAGTTCCAACCTGGTCCTAGTGAGCCATCCTGGACTCCGTGTTGGTAAAGATGTTCATTAATGATAGGGCAAGGAGGGCTGGCAGGGAAATGTAACACCATAGGAAAAAAACATGAAGAGATAGGGCCCACAAAACATGAAGAGTTGTACAGTTCTTCTAAGACACCCCAACAACTCCGTTTGCAGATCTCCTCTGCTGACATCTCAGCCATTGCTAATCACTTCAGGTTTAGTGACTTCTAGGGACTTCAGACAGGTTACATGGGTATTACTAACAGTTCAGTTACAGTTCAGTTCAGTACAACAGAAATAAAAAGATAGAGTGTTATGATGCAAAATTTTCACCCAGATGTTCCCAGAGCTGGTTTTAAGCAGCTGTTGTTATTAGCAAGGGCATCACATTTAGAAAGTATTTAGAACATATCTACATTATATATGTGTACAGACATAAATATATATAACTGTTTTATACTTCAGAAAAATATTACGTTCTCTTACCCTGTCTCTGAATTAGCTTCAGTATTCCTTCTTCCAACCTTGCCTGTAAGTTCTTTCCTGTACTTTTCCTCTGCTGATTTTCTGCAGGTCTCCATGCCTGCAAAAGCCAAACTTGATTTTCTTACTAAGCTGCATCATGACTATGGGGTTCATTGGACTCCCATTGAGACACATTAATGGTGCCCTGCTCTTGGGCAATAATGTCACCATTATTTTGTGTCAATCTCATCTCTATAGATTTCTATAAAATATGCTCATAAAGCACAAGCAGCAATCTCAAAGATCTATATTTCCCACTCTTATTAAAGGTTACCTAGAAACATCTGCAGCACAATAACAGTAAACTTTCACACATCCAAGAATACTTGCCATAAACCGCTCCATTGTGCCAATTAAATGCGGTATGAACTCTGCACAGGGGAGCACTTTATTGCTTCATTATTGGTTTTATATCATTTTAAATCCTGTTCACTGCAGAAACAAACATCCAAACAAATATTTAAAAAGCTAAATGGGGAAGTGTAGCACAAGTTAATCTACTACTGGAACCTTTAATGTGTGCAACTCCACATATGGTATATCTGTGTTCAGGGTGCAATAAAATATTTTCAAAGGCACAAAGTAAACAGCCTATTTGCCTTTTTAATAAATGCAGTTATACATAATGGGAAGTGATCTGATTGGTAGAGTGGGCTGACTTAGATAATACATGTGCCGGTGATACACACCCTGCAGTGATAGTTTCAGAGGAGCATAAACCTAGAAAGGCCCAATTCACTGTTACAAAAACCATGGTTGGGGATGGGGATTAGAGATTACCTGTTGAATAAAGAATTTTGCCAGCAATGTCATTCTTCACCATCCCACCAGACCAAAAATTCTGCATAGCAATTGCCCTTGGTGTAACTAAGATCTGTTATTTGAGAAAAAGTAGATACATTTCAAAGCTTAAGTTTCCTTTACAAGTCTAAAACTGTCTGAGCTTGGAGAACCAGAGCCTTGAGCCGCTATTGAAAAGCCAATGAGGTGGCAGAACTGAGGTCTTCCTTGCATGATTAATGACAAAACTGGAGGACGTAAATGGCAGGTACCTCAGAACTATAGTGATGGTGCCAGTTTAGTCTCATTAAAATGTTGCCTGTCTGCTATTTCTGTTATTTTATCATAGGATTTGTTGCCAAATTATTTTAACTTTCAATCTGCATGGTCATGTCCCAAACTCAAACAGCAACCAAGAGAGACATAGTTTTAATTTGAAGTCATAAACTGCTGCAAAGAACTTCTTTTGTGTTTCTGGAGTCATGCCTAAAGAGTTCTGTACTTTTAAACTAATTTGCTTTTTTGAAGATGACACTATATTTTGTCTTGGGAAAGATATGTCATTTTGCTACTATTTTCCCTTCTGACTTTTCTGCCTTTTCAAATCTCTTTTTGCAGCAGACTATATTGTATTTAAATTACCCCATTGAGTCATGAGTAACAATAGGAGAATATAGAGGTGGACAGGACCTCTCAGATGACCTTCCTTTATAAAAGCTTCTCTTCATTTACTATTACCGGAGAAAAGACACTAAGAGGGAAAAAAATCTATACCAGATGTCCCAACATGGTGTTCCTCCTGAGTTGTCCTGATCTAGATAAGTTTAGTCCACCCATGGGACAAGCCACAACTTGAAGGAATGACTTCCTATTCTTGGCAGCAAGGCTGTGCCAATACTCTACCAGATTTCCCAATCATTCCTAGCAACCCGGTTAAATAGATGAAATTCAATTTAAGGGGGAAAAGTGGGGGGAAAAATCCAATGAGGATATTAACGATACAAGGTGGAAAGCAACCAACTTGGCTTTCTCTGTATAACCCCTGTAGGCTTTCTGCTTTGAAATAAAAGTAATTAATTCAGAAAAGCCACTTCATGAGAAGAATATCTACTTTAGGATTACATGAGTTTGATTTCAGAATGCAGTGGCCACTTGAGGGCAATTCCAAACTACGTGTGGAATAATGCCTAACAAACCTAGTTAAATTCCTGGTGATGACAAGCTCATAATATCACTTGCCACCATGAAGTAGTGCATAATCTCATCAACCCACATTTTGTTGTTTTTATTTACTATTTCTTTCCCACTGCTAAACCTAAACTGGCAAAGCTTTATTCACTACTAGTTGCAATGGCCACTTTTTAGAGAGACAGTTAAAAAGACTTGTAGAAAACTTATAGTATTAAGATCCCAAAGGGATCTTGAGAGAGAAAGAGATGGAATATACACTCGAAGGATACACTGAGAAATCAAGAGGCCTAAGGTAGAGGTCAAAAAGAGTACTTCATTTCAGCTTATGATGGGGAGAACAGGGAAGAGTAGCAGCCGTGAACTTATTCTGTACAGCCCAGAGCTTAGAAACACAGATTCAGCCTCATATTTCTATTTACTAAACCAGCAGAATATGGCTCATACCACATCTTCTTTTGGAGGTGAGCCACTGCAGAGTTGTAAGAGAAGCAGCAAGAGGGAAATACATTTTGTCAGCAATAAGACAGTAGGGAGTTCTTGCTCCTGACCTTCTAGGGTTTAGTCCCCTGAGCAGAGCCTCAGTCCTCCCACTCCCAGCGGTAAGCTACTGTCAGAGTTCCTTTTCTGGATTTGCAGCCTTTTTACTTAATGGCCAAGTTTCAATGATGTCTCCTTCCTTTTGAGGAAAATTTTTTTATAGCCTTGGACTCCCAGCTTTCTCATGGAAAGTTGTAGATATGAGTCCCTGTACCTACCATAAGCAAGAAGCACCTCACCCACCAGTGAAATGTAAAGCTCTTCATATGGAAAATACATATAGCTAATAATAAACAGTAATGTCATTCCTGAAAAGCCGAAGCAATTGAAGGCCACAGAATAGGCTTGCATAGCAGTGAAGTTTCCTTATTTCCTACAATAAGTCTGTGGACAAAAAACATTTTCCTTTGACCCTCTGCAATGGTCCCAAGTTGAGCTTCTGTTTCCTGGGGTTGATTTGCTCTGTTGAATCTGCATGCTTCAGGGTAACGAGTCCAATTGCTCTGCTGTCCAGTCTCTGAGCAATGAGTGCTATCCTTGTTCTCATTGCAAATCACTGCAGTGCAATTCCCCGAAGACCAGAAACAATTATGATGAATGAACATTGCTGATAACAACATGAAAATGTTTTCAGTCTTATGACATTTTTCACATCCTTTAATCTGCCACACTGAATGGCAGCACTACATTTTTACATTTATAGAAGAATGCTACTCTTTGAATGTTTGCTGCGGCCCCTGTGATCTTGAAGAAAAAAGGAAAAAAACAACCCTGTTATCTTACTACCGGTATCTACCCAAGGAAAAGTTATTTAGCACACTTTCTGTATGACTATGATGTGATTATAATAGAGATGAATTAGATTCTAATCTCAGAAGAAAACCAGAACAACGTAATTGAAGTCAATAGAGTTATTTTGCATTTTAATGTGTGACACAGATCAGGACCTCCCTCAGTTCCCTTCATTAGTACTAGTTTACAGAGTATAACGTCTGCAGTGCAAATATACCTTTTCATAAAACAGTGTTTTTACCCTACTTAGATAGCCAGTTTGCCTACAGAATGCAAATGGAGGGTCCAGCCCTTCCCCCCCCAGATGAATTTCGGTTATTTGTGTATTAAAACTATCTTAATACTCTGATAACAGTTTCACTCACACAAAACAAAGCACATAGTCAAGTAATGGTGCATACATTATATTAGGTCTGTGTCTCCATTTTACTTCATCCTGTGGCTAATTGCCTCACTGCAGACTGCCAATTAGTTTGACTCCCAGCTGTATTCAGGAAGCCAACTGGGAATGCCTGTGTAAGCCTTTGAAGTCCTTTACATTATCTGCTAATCTAAAAAGCTTATCAACACAGCATTTGAGAGGAAGAAATGAATACTTATTAAAAAACATCAATCTTCTCAAAGCTTTAGAAACTGCTCAGATACAATAGGAGATGCTAAAGTGACTCTTTATCCCCTGACTTCTCAATTCTCTCAGGATGCCCATGATAACACTGAAAGTGCAAAAAAAAAGCCTTTTGTTTTCTCTTGTTGTTTTAAACAATTCTCTAGATACCAACAAAACTCTGTAGGAAGGAACAGCAGGATGTTTTTGTTAAGATGTGCTGGTCATCACCACCAATAAACTCTGAACCCACCTGGCTGAAGAGTTACAACTGAACTTGACATTTTGTGCCTCAGAGACAGACTCTGCCATCACACTGTGCTGCAAGGCAGGAAAGAAACTGCTAGGAGGGCTGTGAAAAGCCTTGAGCTGTTTGACCTCAAGGTGGAACATTTGTTTTCTCTCTTTCTTCAGCAGCAACAGTAAATGAGCAGAAACATAGGTATACTTACTGTGAAGCCCTAAAGTCTAAATTTATGACTGCTAATTATTCCCCTACAGTCTGGTTTTCCTCCGACAAAACAAAAGCTCTTGTATTTGCTTGTGCATGCCACAGGCTGATGGTGGGAATATAATTAGTTAATAATGATTTTGCACTTCAATAATATTAGATTTGGACAGCTGAAGGCTATTGCAACATCCCCAGTAAATCCAAGCAGCTGGCTGGAGTTTAGATCCTCATCCTAACTTTGCTGAGGCTTGCAAAAGAGTACCTTAGGCCCAATAACAGCTTTCTGTGGCTCACAGGCTAAGCACATTGTCTTACTCTTTCTTAGGTCTCTGGACACAAGGAAGGATCTGAGCTTTTGGAAGAACTTCTCCTCTGCCCTATAACAATTAAGGAAAGCCAGAGCAATGGTTTGGTCAGGTTGGTAAGGGTCCAAAACAGCATTGCTACTTTTTATTGCTTCTGGTCACTGCTTCAGCAGCATTCTTTCTGGCTGTGCTATCTCGGTTTGCTTTCGAAGGACATACAGTTCTGTCAATGCCATATGTATCACACTCTTCTTATTCTCTTCCTTGTCCTGAGTCTATTGAGTCAGAAGCAATGATTTTCATTAGCTGTTGTGAAGAAGTTATAGTTGGTATTTTGGTTTCCTTTCTAGTGACCTTTTACATTTCTAGGCATTAGCCACTCTTATATGAAGGAGGGTTCATGAAGAAGCTTATAAAATTAAATACGTAATTCTGATGTCTTGCAGATGTTTATCTTTCTTCTTTGTTGTTGTTTACTTTGAACAACATATCTGAAGTTATTTAAACTAAAAGTCTGTGACTGTGTTTTGTCAATGGAAAAGCAAATTGATTTTGGTCCTGGAATAAGTGAATCACCTTGTTAACATAGGAGTATGAATAGGAGGAAGAAATACTACAAAATTTTGAAAGATGTTCTTCCCATGCTTCATGGATTATTCCTTCCCAACTCATCTTTTCTTCTCTGCCTTCTCTTTCTTTTCTTCATTTTTCATTCTCAGGTCATATCTCTGCTTCACGTGTTCATATCTTTACTTTTACATTTACTGTTGTTATTTCAAACATGTTACAAAACCTTCCCTACATAAAAACAGTATGACTATATGGATATGAATATTGGATAGAAAATGCCATTCATGACCTATTTTTTGTAATACAATATGAAATACCCTGAACTGTTCTGAACTCTGATCTGTCAGAATCATATTCAAATGCAATAATATTCTGTGAACATCGGAAAGACACAACTTTCTCTTTCCAAGTGGTATGTATTTGCTTCCATCATCACAGGTGGGTGGGTGGATGGATGGATGGAGAGACAGATGGATGGACTGACAGATGCATAGGCATATGTGGAAAACTGCAGAATACACATAAGGATATCATGTTAAAAATCTTTTAGTTTTGGCTATTAATATGTCACATAAATGTTCTCTGTCATACACAGACTTGAAATTAAAACCAGAAAGGAGAAAAGTAGATACAGTGCTGCAGAATTATGCACTGGGCTGGAAATTAAAAAGAGAGTTTCAGGGTCCCTGAAGTATTCTCCTGATGTAGAGAACCAACTTTTTGCTGAGCAGTGATGAGTTAGCTCTTGATGTGAGGGAATGGTGTGAAGCTATGCTCTTTGGAAGTGATAACCTGTAACTCCCTTGGGTCAGCAAATGAAACGGGCAGCTCTGCAAAATCACTGGACCACAGGGCAATACTTTTGTGAATGATTAAAAAACCATGATACCTAAGGTATTCAGAGCATCTGCTATTTGAAAGCTGAGGATAAGGTTTTAAGCAGCAGTTAAGGTGTGATTTCTTTCATCCCTAATTTTCTGAAGGAACTGGCAATTTTTATGGCAAGTGATGTTACTCACAATTAAAGCACCACTGTAATTTGTCTTCCCCTGGCATGTGATTTGTGGTGTTCAAGCAGAGAAAGAAAGAAGAGTGGAGACTACAGAAATCACACTCCTTATGTAGAGGGAAAAACAGTAGCATGGGTGTAACTTAATCCTGATAGCTCCCAGACTGGGTGGAGTAAGAACACTGTCATGGTAAGAAGTTTCATACAGAAAGCTCCAAGACTTTAAAAATATCTCAGGTACATACTAAAATTATGTTGCTGTCTCTGCAACTTAGAAAGTTAATGACTCCTTGGTCTTGTTTCAAAGGTTGAAATAATGTGGATAGACATATTCATATGATAGCGATAGGACGAGAGGAAATGGCTTCAAGTTGCATCAGGGGAGGTTTAGATTGGACATTAGGAAGAATTTCTTTACTGAAAGAGTGGTTAGGCATTGGAAGAGTCTGCCCAGAGAGGTGGTGGAGTCGTCAACCCTGGAGGCGTTCAAAAAAGGTGTAGACGTGGCACTCCAGGGGCTAGTTTAGGAGTCATGGTGATGTTAGTTGATGGTTGGACTTGATGATCTTAGAGGTCTTTTCCAACCTAATGATTCTATGATTCTATGATTCTATGATAGGCATGCTATTCACACAAAGTGCCTACCTACCATAATGCTTATGAAACTCATTTTACAGGCTACTGTAGGAGCTCCTTCAACTAGAAAGGCATGACCCCTGGATGAAAAAAATGCATCAAACACATACAAACATTCATCAATGATACTGTACCAGCTTAAGAATGACTCAGAGAGCTGTTACGACTCCATCTGTTTCAACAGTAGTGAACCATGCAGCAGAAGGTGGCTGTGAAGAAATTCTAATTATACAGCCTGGGAAGTTCTTAAAACTTTCAGGATGAATGAGAATGGCAACCACTTTCCATTCTGAAAGGACTAAAAAAAAAATTAACAGAAGCAGAGCCTTGCTAGGCTCTGAAAAAGCAGCTGCTCTCTTTCCAGGGCTACTCTTTAACACACGCTGTCTAAGGAATAGGCTTTTCAGAAAAAAAGTTTATACACTTTGACAGAAATAGCCAAACATCTTCCAGCCAGTTACAACAGATGGCAGTTCAAAAGACAGAGGACATCTGTTTATGACTCATCAGACTTTGCAAAAGATTATGAGAATTTGAGATAGAGCTCTCAACAGATTTGATTCCTCATAGGTGAGAATGGAGTCACCTCCATATGGCAAAAGGTCTAACGGTGATGCAAATTTGCAAAGTAATACTCGTTATTGATCAAGAAGTTAATGTAGAGGTAATATGCAGGTCTTCAGGGGAAAAGATCCAAGATGTGGATGCGTAATGCTTTCAGACAGAATGCTTTGTTCCTATAAACAAAATTTGTTTTCAGAATATTTCTCCCTTTCATTTTGTAAATGGAAAATGCAGAGCCAGAAAGCCAGCTAGGAACACATTCTTTCACAAACGTTTCATTTTTAGTTAAAGAAATTATGAAGTAAACTATTGTTGCTGGNTTGTCTCAACTCTTTTTCTTCTCTATTTGAAGCATCATTGACAGCTGAAAAATATCATTTTATACCATGCCAAAGTAACTGTGACTTTGTTATGGAAGATATCAAGAAATTTTCCACAATCAATGATGGTTTTTCTCTTCCCAGCTCGTCTCATGCATTTCAAAAATGGTATACTTGAACTGATCTACTAGAGTTAACGTTCTTCAATGTACATACATACGGCTGTGTAAGAGAATGTTGTTAAATAACAATGATAGAAAGTTTGTCCTCAAAATCTCTCCACAGATGTTCCAATTAACTTCAGCAGACTTAAGACATGGCCTCATATAGGCAGAACAGCTATCAGTTGACTACACCATTTTTAATGTCTTGCAGACTGAATATCACATGGTGTTTATGGTGTGTAGATTAACCAAAGACACAGCCTGTGGAGAGGGTGTGACTGTTTTCTGGAGATATATAACAGTGGGGATAAAAGAAGGTTATGCTGTCTCACAGCTTACATATGCTCATGGACTTTATTGGTTTATTTACCTTCTTTCACAAGCTGACAGTAGTCTAATTCACATATGACATTTTGACTGCATAAATTTTAGTTTGTGCAGCTAATGAATAACTTTTTATAGATGTCAACAATGTGAAGTGGATTTATAGAATGGCCTGATATTTATGTCATGACATGTAAGGTCCAAGAATTTGCAGGTGTTTGTCATGAACAGAATAAATAGCTTTGCTTTTCTAAGTATGTTAATGATATAGCATCATGGAAATTGTAATAAGCCAAAGGTTTTACACCAGCAGCTCAACTCTGTTTCCTAAACATAGGTAATTCTGTGTCAGGACATTCTTCCTGTCCTCTCACAGTTGCTCCAGATAAGTATGGGCTCCTCTAAGTCTTGTGCCATATATTCTGGCATTGTGAATATATCTCACATAGCCTAGGATATCTCAAATAGTATTAGATGCCTAAATTTAAGTAACTGAAATGAGTTTTGAGGGTGAGATTTGGCTTCAAAACAAGACATCGAAATGTGAGTGTCTACACACAACCTGAGTGTTTGAATTCATGCTTTAATCAATGTAGTTAGTCAATACCATCAGTGGAGAGACTCAGCTCATCCAAAAGAAGATGCCTAAGGGCATGACCTATAATAGGCAAGGCTAAAAAGACTCTGAAGTTGGCAAATCTGATGGAAGACCTACAGAAGACCACTGCTCTTCTGGAGTGGCACCTGAAGCCAAGGAGGATACCTCAGTGCCTGAAATGGTGCTATGTACCTACATCTAGGCATCTGAATCCACCCTCAATCTCAACTGACTATGATGGAAGGCAAGGCATGGAGTTCACACATTGAAACCTAAGTTTGTTTCTAACAACCTTGGACTAGTAGTTTGGCTTTAATCCTCAAGCTGCTCCCACTTACTGTGCATTGGTTCAGTTCACAAAGCAGTCCCACCTTGAATGTATACATGAGGGACAGAGCCAACGGATGGTCATTCAGAGACCATCAAACCATACACAGTATAACCTTTGACCCACAACTCCAGAGAATCTCTTGATCCAAAGAAACAATGCCCCAAGCCTGTCAGTGTTTAAGAAGCATTTGGACAATGACCTTAATAACATGCATTAACTTTTGGTCAGCCCTGAATTGGTCAGACATTTGGACTAGATGATCATTGTAGGTCCCTTCCAACTGAAATTCTTCTCTTCCCCCCTCTCTCTTCCCCCCTCTCTCTTCTCTTCCCATGAAGTGGCAAATACTATAGATACAGTGGTGGCAACACCATATTATAAAATCATAGAATAGCCTAGGCTGGAAGGGACCTTGAAATATCATCTGGTACAACCCTTCATGGGAAAGGGAGCCTGTATGAGATTATCTAGCACCCTGTCCAATTGCATCTTGAAACCTCCAGTGATGGGGACTCTGTGACGTCCCTGTGGAGGTTGTTCCAGTGAGCGATGGTTCTTACTGTACTCTTATGTCAAGATGAAACTTCTCCTGGTGCAACTTGTACCTGTTGCCCCTTATCTTCTCCATGTGGCTCCTTGGGAAGAGAGAGCCTCCATCCTCTTTTTAGCTGCCCTTTAAGTACTGGACACTGTGATGAGGTTCCCCCTGAGCCTCGTCTTCTCCAGAGAGAGGAGACTTAACTTCTTCAGTTTTTCCTCCTAAGGCGGTTATCTAGCGTTTTGATCAGCTTTGTGGCCCTCCTTTGGACCGTCTCCAGTCTGTCCGTGTCTTTATCGAATTGTGAGGACCAGAAATGGAGACAGTACTCCCAGTGCAGCCTGACAAGTGCTGAGTAGAGTGAGATGATTGTGTCTCTGTCTCTGATAGCAATGCCCCTGCGGATGCAGCCCAGGATCCAATTTGCTTTTATTGCTGCAACAGCACACTGCTGACTCATGTTCAGCTTGTTCACCAGGATCCCCAGGTCCCTTCAGCACAGCTGCTCCCCAGCCACACAGATCCTAGCCTGCACTGGGCCCTTTGGTTATTCTATCCCAGGTGCAGGACTTTGCACTTGTCTTTGTTAAACTTCATACTATTCTTGCTATCCCACTTTTCCAGCCTGTCCAGGTCCCTCTGTAAGATGGCTCTCCCTTCTGATGTGTTCCCTGTGTCATCAGCAAACTTGGTGAGGATGCTTTCAGTACCAACATCCAGATCATTTATGAAGATGTTGAACAGCGTGGGGCCCAGTATCGATCCCTGGGGAACCCCGCTTGTGACAGGCTGCCAGCCTGAGTAAAAAACATTGATCACCACCCTCTGAGTGTGGCCTTTAGGCATTGGAACAGGCTGCCCAGAGAGGTGGTGGAGTCGTCAACCCTGGAGGCGTTCAAAAAAGGTGTAGACGTGGCACTCCAGGGCCTAGTTTAGGAGTCATGGTGGTGTTAGTTGATGGTTGGACTTGATGATCTTAGAGGTCTTTTCCAACCTTAATGATTCTATGATTCTATGTGAGCCAATTTTCTACCCATCTTGCAGACCACCCATCCAATCTGTGTCCTGACAGTTTGTCCAGGAGAAGGCTGTGGGAAACAGTGTCGAACACTTTGCTGAAGACCGGCTAAACAACATCCACTGCACTCCGCATGTCAACAGAATATGTTATTTTGTTGTAGAATGTAATCAGGTTAGTCTGGCATGATTTGCCCTTGGTAAATCCATTCTGTTTTTTTCCCAATCACTTGCTTCATTTGGTTAGTAATACTTTCTAGGAGGACTCATTCCATTGGTTTCCCAGGGACTGAAGTATGACTGATGGGTCTGTAGTTTTCTGGGTCCTCTTTTGGGCCCTTCTTGTAAATGGGTATGACACATTTCGTAATGCTGATCTACTCCTGCTATGACAAATTACTTGCTAATATTAATGTAGCCTAAAGGTAGGTGTCTTAATCTTGTACTGAACCTTAACATGGAATTCTGCTTCTTTTAAGCATAATTTAAACCAAAGCCCAGCTGATATCNTTAATCTTGTACTGAACCTTAACATGGAATTCTGCTTCTTTTAAGCATAATTTAAACCAAAGCCCAGCTGATATCCAAGTTTACCTTTCAGTGAAGCTCTTAACTGTCATCTTTTTTTAAAAAAAACCAACTGTCTTTCCTTGATGACTTTCCTCAAAATGCTACATGATAGAGGCCCAAATGACAATGGACTCGTCAGTCTCTTTTCCACTGTCATGACTAGGACAATTGCCAAAGAAATTTTCACCGTGCTTTTTACTTTTGCCAAACCCATCTGAAACAGCTGTATAGTTGCATCTATGGTTCTCACCATCCACAAGAAGTGGAAGCTTTTTGCTACCTGGATGTCACAGCAGTAGTTAAGGAGAAAGTGCAGAGGAGTGTTGGCTGTGGTTGTTCAATCCCAGGAAGATGAAAGATGGTGCTTTCTCCTACAAAAATGAATAAAACTGAAATACTTATCCTGTATCTAAATTAAATTCTGCATTTTTATCTGTCTGTTCCAGTCAAGGGACTGGAACATTCAAAGGCTGATCCTAGCGGTTGGTTGCATTCGTTAGGAATGTCTGAAATTACATCTGAAACCAACAGGAAGAATATTTTATGATAAAAAGGTTTCTGGAAAGAGTTCTATCTGGAATTGAAATCCCACAGTATTGTAATTTATATTGAATACACATGAAAATAAAAATACATATAATTTGCAGATTCGCACACATACATACAACTACTTGTAAATTGACCTGAAGATTTGTTTTGTTTTATTTTTCTGGCTCAGTTCATGATTGCATATTGTACAGCAGTAAAAACATCCCATCACAGAAAGTTGAATGAAACACTACTGGAGTGCATTTATCTCAAGAAAGAAAATAATTGCAAGGGACAGATATCCCTGCTGTGGATTACTACAAACTATTTATGAGTTAGAGAAATATACACCTATTAAAAGATTAGTTTGTTCTTTGGCTCTTGACTGATTCTTTAATTGTTATAAAAGGGAATAAATAATACTTCCTACTCTGCTTCTTTGAAGGAAGATAGAATGAGTGCGCAGTTGTGAGCTTTGAATAACTTTACTGCTTCTCTTTCTCTGGCAATAAAACCATCTACTATAATAGGCTATTATATAAAAACTTTCTAGACAAGTGCTTTTATGAAAATACAGCAGTGGAAAATTGCTAAGGATTGCAGTTTCCCTTGGGAAGAAAAAATGATAGGAAACTCCTTTGAATCTTGTCAGCGCAATAAACCACAGCATTTCATATCTACAAATAATGGGGAGAAATTACTGCAAAAAGCAACCCAGCATTGGATGTGTAGAAAATTGAGAGAATCAATCAGAAATGCTTCTGCCTTGATGTTCCAAAATAAATACAAGCAATAACTATCCTATTTTCAAATTATTTCATGATAATAAATGCATCTTTGCTGTACTCGCACAAGAAAATTAATGATTCACTATAAACACAGACAGTGGCACAGAATACACAGTGTAGCAGGATAAAACATTCATAGGAATTCATACTAACCCAGAGATATTTTATAATAAGACTTGAAGCAAAAAGCAATCTACATTAGATAATGCTAAGAACTGAACAACAGACAAAATGTAGGCTGGTGGAACCTGTTAATCCATTCCTATTGAAATAACACACTTTTCTTCCATTCTAAGACTCCTGCTACATCCTCAGCTGATCACAGTTTGCATCAGAGGCCCAGTTATCATTCTAGTAGATCCTCATGTCTTCATTGGTCTGCAGCACCAGGTTACACCCAAATGCACTGTATTTGGTGCCTTTTACATATGTTATTTATTTGTTCTCTTTGTTACCCTTAAAACCAGTCTTGTCCAGCTCCAGATCTACAGGTTTTTTTAACTGATTATTACTGAGTTGTTTATAGTGTGGGCTCTACAGTGCCAGGCTGTGCCCCATCCCCTGCCTGCACTCCCCTGCCAGAATCTGTCTGCACTGCATCATTGCATTAGAGTAATAAATATCTCATTCTACCTAGAACAACTGTTTGCTACTGCTATCTATATAAAACTATAGTTGCACCACACAAAGATAAACAAAAGTAAAAAAAGAAATGGCAACAGACACCTGATCAAGTAGAGAAATTGCTGTCACAGATAAATCAAGTCACACAAAATTGCAGGTGGTTCACGAAAAGTTCAGACAGAGTAAACGTGAGTCCTGAGACCTTACAAACTCAGTACAAAGTTTATGGCCAATGGCAATATTGTACTACAGGGCTACACGGGTACAGTATGTTTTACAGAGACAGAACATCTGCAATACAATTCATACAGTTGAAGGAATGGAGCAAAGTGTCAATGTACTTGAAGATCCCAGATTGCCACTCTGTGACTGCATAATTAAAATATAATGTAATTAAACAATTCTAAAAGTATGTAATGGGCATATGATAGAAAACGATCAATAACAAAATGCAGGGAATTGATCAAATATCTAAAATACAAAACCAGGTCAAGAGTTCTTCAAATATAAGTTACTGGGCAGTTGAACCCTGTTATTCATTGTTCAGTAACTGTATAAACTGTATATGCTGTAATCCCTGCTATTGGAAAATAGTCCTAAAAATGAATCCAAATCTACTACTAAGTCAAACTTTGTGACTGGGCAAAATTGGTGAAGTCTGGTCTCTGGAGAAGATGGGACATAGACTCTGAAGAAGTTGCCAGCTATGTGCAGTGGGTGAGCGTCTCTGCTCCCAAGGTGCTAATTAACAATGTTTTTTCTTAGTGGAACAGGTTAATCAAAAACTGTGCAGAAGACAGAGCATGGAAGAAGCAGCCAACAGAGGTTTCCAAATTTGAAGAGCAAGGATTTTCCTGAAATTACTAAATTCATGTTAGTTAGGAACTGGGAACTAAGAATGATTGTAAGTGATGTGGTAAGTCTAATACCCTGCAACATATAAGCTCAGGAGAGAGTGAGCCTGCTGATATGATAAAATATGATTTAATTGGTGAGCAATGACACCTGTCATTCTGAGGCAGATGTTATTGAGTTTGCAGACCTCATTGAGATTGCCACTTCCTTAATTATTCATTAGTATATATCTAGGTCTGGTCTCCTTTGGATTAGTTTAGGTGTCTAAAAATAGGTATCTATTGCTATTTAAGACAACCTAAGATATCTGAGATATCTGTACAGGGCAGACATGTATGACGTTGGACCTATAGGAGACCCACAGCCTTCTGGAATGACAGTCAGAGACCAAGTGACTAAAATGGCACTTAATGCACCTACATTAAAATTGCACACTTCAGGAACCAAGTTCATTTATAAAGTCACAGTCATTATACTGAGGTTAGGAAGGAGATAGGATGGACCTGGCCTGGAGTTCATTAATTGCAAAAACCCCTCCTTGTGTATGCATACATGTGCAAACATATATAGCAAAATACCTGTTAAAAGACCCTAAAAGAGACTTCGGGATATTTGAGGTAAATGGGAGGGGAATTTTGCAATGTGTTGTTTTTCTCATCCTGTAGTCTTAAATCAAATGGTTTTGGGATACTAACAAAATCTTATGAGAAGATTTTGTGCCTGAGAGTTCTTTCAATCCCAGCAACATACNATCAGCAAACTTGGTGAGGATGCTTTCAGTACCAACATCCAGATCATTTATGAAGATGTTGAACAGCGTGGGGCCCAGTATCGATCCCTGGGGAACCCCGCTTGTGACAGGCTGCCAGCCTGAGTAAAAAACATTGATCACCACCCTCTGAGTGTGGCGGTTAGGCATTGGAACAGGCTGCCCAGAGAGGTGGTGGAGTCGTCAACCCTGGAGGCGTTCAAAAAAGGTGTAGACGTGGCACTCCAGGGCCTAGTTTAGGAGTCATGGTGGTGTTAGTTGATGGTTGGACTTGATGATCTTAGAGGTCTTTTCCAACCTTAATGATTCTATGATTCTATGTGAGCCAATTTTCTACCCATCTTGCAGACCACCCATCCAATCTGTGTCCTGACAGTTTGTCCAGGAGAAGGCTGTGGGAAACAGTGTCGAACACTTTGCTGAAGACCGGCTAAACAACATCCACTGCACTCCGCATGTCAACAGAATATGTTATTTTGTTGTAGAATGTAATCAGGTTAGTCTGGCATGATTTGCCCTTGGTAAATCCATTCTGTTTTTTTCCCAATCACTTGCTTCATTTGGTTAGTAATACTTTCTAGGAGGACTCATTCCATTGGTTTCCCAGGGACTGAAGTATGACTGATGGGTCTGTAGTTTTCTGGGTCCTCTTTTGGGCCCTTCTTGTAAATGGGTATGACACATTTCGTAATGCTGATCTACTCCTGCTATGACAAATTACTTGCTAATATTAATGTAGCCTAAAGGTAGGTGTCTTAATCTTGTACTGAACCTTAACATGGAATTCTGCTTCTTTTAAGCATAATTTAAACCAAAGCCCAGCTGATATCCAAGTTTACCTTTCAGTGAAGCTCTTAACTGTCATCTTTTTTTAAAAAAAACCAACTGTCTTTCCTTGATGACTTTCCTCAAAATGCTACATGATAGAGGCCCAAATGACAATGGACTCGTCAGTCTCTTTTCCACTGTCATGACTAGGACAATTGCCAAAGAAATTTTCACCGTGCTTTTTACTTTTGCCAAACCCATCTGAAACAGCTGTATAGTTGCATCTATGGTTCTCACCATCCACAAGAAGTGGAAGCTTTTTGCTACCTGGATGTCACAGCAGTAGTTAAGGAGAAAGTGCAGAGGAGTGTTGGCTGTGGTTGTTCAATCCCAGGAAGATGAAAGATGGTGCTTTCTCCTACAAAAATGAATAAAACTGAAATACTTATCCTGTATCTAAATTAAATTCTGCATTTTTATCTGTCTGTTCCAGTCAAGGGACTGGAACATTCAAAGGCTGATCCTAGCGGTTGGTTGCATTCGTTAGGAATGTCTGAAATTACATCTGAAACCAACAGGAAGAATATTTTATGATAAAAAGGTTTCTGGAAAGAGTTCTATCTGGAATTGAAATCCCACAGTATTGTAATTTATATTGAATACACATGAAAATAAAAATACATATAATTTGCAGATTCGCACACATACATACAACTACTTGTAAATTGACCTGAAGATTTGTTTTGTTTTATTTTTCTGGCTCAGTTCATGATTGCATATTGTACAGCAGTAAAAACATCCCATCACAGAAAGTTGAATGAAACACTACTGGAGTGCATTTATCTCAAGAAAGAAAATAATTGCAAGGGACAGATATCCCTGCTGTGGATTACTACAAACTATTTATGAGTTAGAGAAATATACACCTATTAAAAGATTAGTTTGTTCTTTGGCTCTTGACTGATTCTTTAATTGTTATAAAAGGGAATAAATAATACTTCCTACTCTGCTTCTTTGAAGGAAGATAGAATGAGTGCGCAGTTGTGAGCTTTGAATAACTTTACTGCTTCTCTTTCTCTGGCAATAAAACCATCTACTATAATAGGCTATTATATAAAAACTTTCTAGACAAGTGCTTTTATGAAAATACAGCAGTGGAAAATTGCTAAGGATTGCAGTTTCCCTTGGGAAGAAAAAATGATAGGAAACTCCTTTGAATCTTGTCAGCGCAATAAACCACAGCATTTCATATCTACAAATAATGGGGAGAAATTACTGCAAAAAGCAACCCAGCATTGGATGTGTAGAAAATTGAGAGAATCAATCAGAAATGCTTCTGCCTTGATGTTCCAAAATAAATACAAGCAATAACTATCCTATTTTCAAATTATTTCATGATAATAAATGCATCTTTGCTGTACTCGCACAAGAAAATTAATGATTCACTATAAACACAGACAGTGGCACAGAATACACAGTGTAGCAGGATAAAACATTCATAGGAATTCATACTAACCCAGAGATATTTTATAATAAGACTTGAAGCAAAAAGCAATCTACATTAGATAATGCTAAGAACTGAACAACAGACAAAATGTAGGCTGGTGGAACCTGTTAATCCATTCCTATTGAAATAACACACTTTTCTTCCATTCTAAGACTCCTGCTACATCCTCAGCTGATCACAGTTTGCATCAGAGGCCCAGTTATCATTCTAGTAGATCCTCATGTCTTCATTGGTCTGCAGCACCAGGTTACACCCAAATGCACTGTATTTGGTGCCTTTTACATATGTTATTTATTTGTTCTCTTTGTTACCCTTAAAACCAGTCTTGTCCAGCTCCAGATCTACAGGTTTTTTTAACTGATTATTACTGAGTTGTTTATAGTGTGGGCTCTACAGTGCCAGGCTGTGCCCCATCCCCTGCCTGCACTCCCCTGCCAGAATCTGTCTGCACTGCATCATTGCATTAGAGTAATAAATATCTCATTCTACCTAGAACAACTGTTTGCTACTGCTATCTATATAAAACTATAGTTGCACCACACAAAGATAAACAAAAGTAAAAAAAGAAATGGCAACAGACACCTGATCAAGTAGAGAAATTGCTGTCACAGATAAATCAAGTCACACAAAATTGCAGGTGGTTCACGAAAAGTTCAGACAGAGTAAACGTGAGTCCTGAGACCTTACAAACTCAGTACAAAGTTTATGGCCAATGGCAATATTGTACTACAGGGCTACACGGGTACAGTATGTTTTACAGAGACAGAACATCTGCAATACAATTCATACAGTTGAAGGAATGGAGCAAAGTGTCAATGTACTTGAAGATCCCAGATTGCCACTCTGTGACTGCATAATTAAAATATAATGTAATTAAACAATTCTAAAAGTATGTAATGGGCATATGATAGAAAACGATCAATAACAAAATGCAGGGAATTGATCAAATATCTAAAATACAAAACCAGGTCAAGAGTTCTTCAAATATAAGTTACTGGGCAGTTGAACCCTGTTATTCATTGTTCAGTAACTGTATAAACTGTATATGCTGTAATCCCTGCTATTGGAAAATAGTCCTAAAAATGAATCCAAATCTACTACTAAGTCAAACTTTGTGACTGGGCAAAATTGGTGAAGTCTGGTCTCTGGAGAAGATGGGACATAGACTCTGAAGAAGTTGCCAGCTATGTGCAGTGGGTGAGCGTCTCTGCTCCCAAGGTGCTAATTAACAATGTTTTTTCTTAGTGGAACAGGTTAATCAAAAACTGTGCAGAAGACAGAGCATGGAAGAAGCAGCCAACAGAGGTTTCCAAATTTGAAGAGCAAGGATTTTCCTGAAATTACTAAATTCATGTTAGTTAGGAACTGGGAACTAAGAATGATTGTAAGTGATGTGGTAAGTCTAATACCCTGCAACATATAAGCTCAGGAGAGAGTGAGCCTGCTGATATGATAAAATATGATTTAATTGGTGAGCAATGACACCTGTCATTCTGAGGCAGATGTTATTGAGTTTGCAGACCTCATTGAGATTGCCACTTCCTTAATTATTCATTAGTATATATCTAGGTCTGGTCTCCTTTGGATTAGTTTAGGTGTCTAAAAATAGGTATCTATTGCTATTTAAGACAACCTAAGATATCTGAGATATCTGTACAGGGCAGACATGTATGACGTTGGACCTATAGGAGACCCACAGCCTTCTGGAATGACAGTCAGAGACCAAGTGACTAAAATGGCACTTAATGCACCTACATTAAAATTGCACACTTCAGGAACCAAGTTCATTTATAAAGTCACAGTCATTATACTGAGGTTAGGAAGGAGATAGGATGGACCTGGCCTGGAGTTCATTAATTGCAAAAACCCCTCCTTGTGTATGCATACATGTGCAAACATATATAGCAAAATACCTGTTAAAAGACCCTAAAAGAGACTTCGGGATATTTGAGGTAAATGGGAGGGGAATTTTGCAATGTGTTGTTTTTCTCATCCTGTAGTCTTAAATCAAATGGTTTTGGGATACTAACAAAATCTTATGAGAAGATTTTGTGCCTGAGAGTTCTTTCAATCCCAGCAACATACAGACTTGATTTGGTTCAGGAGAGAGAAAGCATCCTCACACAGTCATAAGAAGCTAATAAAACTGACATCTGCTTCATCATCATCATCTGTTCACCATTCTGTGTTTGTAGATAAGTAACACCAGAAAAGACTTATTTTATCCATGCCTGAAGGGCCTGAGTGGAGTCAACTTCTTGCTCCAATCCTGAATGAGAAGACGTGGTCAGTCTGCTTCAGTGACGGGAAGGATTTGGTAAAGAAAACATGGAAGGGAGGATGAGTGTTGGAGGGAAGGGCAGGTGGGTGTAGTGGAGAAGCAGNTCTCCCTGCAGACAGAAGAACGTTGTTGTGACAACCACAGATTTGTTGCCTTTTTCCTGCCTTCCCCAGATAGTAGAAAAATGTTTTCTCCTATTCAGGATGTGGAAAAGTGGAAAGAACAACTGGAAAGAGCACAGTATGTGCAGCAAAATATGATACCATCCTTCCAGGGTGCATGGAGTGTCAAAGCCTGGTCTCTATGAGGTAGAAAAGCCAGAAGATCCATGAGCAGATTGGTACTGCCCTGCAGCCATCACTAAGAGAGCAACAGCTGTGTGTATGAAAATTACAGTCATGCTTTCCTCTGGGCAATGTGGTTTCTCCTGAGCACCAGTAATGAGGAAAGTTTGTATTGCTTTGTTGAAGACAAAAATCTAAAAAGGAAATTTCAGTACCCAAGATGGGGCAAGCTATAGGGAAATAATCTTTCTTATCGCCCTCCTTCCACAGAGGCAAAAAAAGTACCAAACAAAATATGTCCTAAAATACGCTTGTGTTTATATGGGGGTTGGAAGACACAGACCAAGAAAGGGTTTCCTCAAACACAGTTTGGTGTTCTCCCATCAGTGGAAGAGAAAGCATGAGTAGATGAGAAGAAAGTGAACTGGGGGCAGGATCTGCTTCCTATTTGGCCTAGAACAATGCAAGGCTTCTTTACAAAGTTACTGTTGAAAATTAAGAAAGTTGGTGACTAGGAAACCTGGAATGATTGTTGCATAACTTTTATTCAGCAAAGACATCAAATCAGACATCTGCACTTTGTGCCAACAGAGAGTAACCTAACTGCTCATCTGAAAGAGGAACAAGACTTTGAAAAAACTCAAAGAGAGTGTTAAGTTTTGTGAAAAATATTAGATCTGAATCTTCTACCAATAACAAAATATGACAGTTCCAGAAGTGGACTGTATCAGCTAGCGATGGTCCAAAATTGGTGAAAGGGGAGATCAGACTGTACAGCTCCAATAGCTTCACCTCAGAGAAAGATGGTGGGCCTAGAGAACAGAGAAATTCATAGAGTTCCTGCTGAAATCCCAGGAATAATCTGGTACTTTGGTATAATATTTCATTGTGAAGAACAAACCGAGCAAGCAGAAGAGTACCAAAAAACCCTTTACATTATATAAGTCTTCTAATGATATCTGACCCCACCCCCCAAAACCTCACACATTTTGAAATAAGTATAGAAAGTCTAAAAGTATTTGAAAGATTACAGAAAAGGAGGACGTGTGTCAATACTTTCATTTGCCCTGCAATAATTTCCTTACAAATTTGAAAATGAGGATAGTCTATTATTTTTCCAAGATATGAGCATTTTTGGAAAAGGAACATCGTTATACTAGACTATTAAGTGTTTTGCAAGTGTATGCAGTTCATGGCCAAAGCAAGCAAAAAATTTGATAGGATCTTCAGTTGTTGAAATTCACAGATGAGAATGTGCCAACAGTAGTTGTATCTTAGACCCTTGTGTGTTACCTAAAACAGAGAACTCCTCCATCAGAGTTTCTGACAATAATCAATCTATGGGGAAAAAAAGATTTTGAGAAATTAGTGGAATTTCATTGCAAGTCTGTGAAAGATCTGAAATATTCTGAATTTCACAGAATTACAGAATCACACAATAACTGAGGTTGGAAGGGAACTCTGGAGGTCATCTGTTCCAATCCCCCTGCTCAGGCAGGGCCACCTAGAGCCAGTTGCCCAGCACTATTATAATTTCCAATCACAATAGATATCAGCAGTACCCAGGATGAAAAGGAACTATAGTAATGTAAGCAGGGTATAATGCATGCTTTTGCATGAGGTGACTAGCTTGGTGGATAAGAGGAGAGGAGGGACATTTTTTATACAATATCTTGTTTGATGGCATAAATGAGAATCCCACCATTTTTCTTAGTTAAGGTAATTCAGAAAACTGACGCACAATTTCTTCGTACACAGGTTCTTCTCATCATGGGATAAGAAACAGAATTAATAAGGACTGGCATCTTCCCAAAACAAAACGTATTACTATTTTTTATGTAAATCAAAAACTTTTTAGGAATAAAATGAAGATTGCAGGGGCTGAAGTTTTTCTGACTGTGAAGAAATAGGCAATCTTATGAAAACAGTGTGAAAGGGGTAATGGCGCTGTCTGCTCCCTACAGAAGACCAATATAATGCCTAAAGAAAAGCTGGATGACTCATCATACAGCCTGGAGTTATTTCTAAAGTAGCTCCAAAACAAAAATGAGAGTTTAGTCACTATAGCTTCCTGGAGAAGGCAGAGACGTGAACATACAAGGTAAAGCAGAAAACACACACATTACCAACAATACCCAACATGTCAAGGAATTCAGCAATACCGNTGCAGCACATGACATATGGTTTGTTGATTAGACAGAATCACAACCTTTCTTGGTAAATCCCTATTGAAAATGAGGGAGGCATTTCAATACATAATCTTCTTCCAAGTAGGGCATGAAAGCAATAGAAAGATCATTTTAGCAGAGAGAAATCAGATGTCCAGGACAGATGCTCATGTTCACCAATGGACTGGAGTCTGATCTAGTAGAATATAGAGGCCACAGGTTTTATACCAGAGGTGAAGAACATTGTTCTGAATAATGGTGGAAAAGTTCTTTCAGTCTGCGCTGCATCACCTGAATTGTATCAAATACTAAGAAGCAACAGAGACCATACCAAACCTCTGGGATCTCTCAAACCCCTCTAAATTAGCAGTATCAAGACCAAGAAGCAGTCTACAGAAGAGATTCATATACCTAAAAGACCCCTTGTAAAAATTCATGCAAGTTAAACATCATAATAAAACCATAGATTCCTTCTATTCAGGAGAGAAGTAATGAGGAATCAGGTACTAAAAGAATCGGGTACTTGACATGAATTGGCCCAACAAACTGTCAAAAGAACAAGAATGGCAGTCAGTTGCCTTCGTCTCCTGATGCATAACAGAGACATTGGAGTCCCATGGGCTTTCTAAAGAAGTTTTTATTCTGCAAGGCTGAAAATTTTATTGCAGAGACATTGAATTCATTGTCATAATGTCACAAATATTGGTTGGAAATACCACCAGAGTACCAGTTTGGATGGAGTTGTGTCTCTCAGAACCATATGCTTTTAGTCATCTACCCAACAGTCCATGTGGTAAGAAAGATCTTAACAACTGTAGTTTCAGAAGAACAAGTCTTTAAGAAATTATTACTGATCATGAGATGGACAACACCATAAAGATGATAACTAGTCATAAGAAAAGGAGGTTTACCAGGAGAAGGGAAATGTCTTGGGTATGTGTTTTGAGGCCACTTCTGCCTGAATACTTGGTAGGGCAGGAACAGGCATATGTGCTTATGACGTCACTTTTGCCTCAGGAGAAGGCAAAGATTGCAGTTCATAAAGAAACTTAGAATATAGACTCTTCATTTTACCAAAAGAGAAGGAAAAATTGCATCAGGCTTAAATTCTCTTCAGAAAACAAGAATGCAAGAGGGAATAGTTCTAGCGTTTGAACTAGACTAGGAAATGCCTAGTACCAGCAATTCCAGAAAACAAGCTGAAGATGATAGGTTTGAAAATCACATAGAAACTTCTGACAGTACAGCAGGGATGGAGGACTAATGATTTCAACTGCTATGGAGTGAGGGCAACAGAAATCATACATACTAAGAATATGTGGGATGGATGGAGGCTGTGGAGGCCTTGGCTAAGATTAACTTGGCTAAGATTAAGACCAAACGTTAAGGTGGAAACCACTTGTACTCATTTTCAGAGGGCTAACAGGTGAAGAAGCATGATAAACACTTCACTCACCAGCATTCAGTACTATTCAGCTTTATTTGAAGTTCACTGATGTATCAGGAGTTGACTCTTCATTTCTGCTACTTCCACAAATATGCTAGAATGA
>WAAD01010541.1:3655-15183 GCA_013389945.1 Fregata magnificens
TGGACTATATTGATCTGACTGAGAAATGAGTATTTTAGTCAAGATGAGTCTCAAGATGAGTACATGCTGGAAACAGTGATGTTGTTTCCATAGCAATGCCATGACAGCCTCTAGAGTGAAATAGTGTGCTACCAGGAAATGAAGGGAGTTCAAGTGCTATGAGCTACATAGTTCTGTGAGCAATCCACATACATTCTCATAAAGCATATTTAGTACAGCTAGATAGACCAAAGATTGCTGCTGATGTGAAGTAAGCCTTATCAGTATGCTTCCAGCAGTCCTGTTTTCTCATTCACTACACCCAAGATGACTTATCTAAAGGCTTAAGCTATGGGCAACGCTGCTAAGCCATTTCAGACCAAACATTAACAAATACAGCAACCTTTACCTCACTTTTCCAGTGAAGACTATCATCCATAATTAAGGACACTGACTCTCGTTCTCCATAACACAACCAAACACATTAAACCTTTTAGCAAAGAAAAGCCTCATATGTGCAATTATTTACCAGCTGACCTTCCCCCTTCCTTTTCTCTCACCTCTTCCTCTCCCTTGCCTCCTCCTGCCCAAATGATATTGAACAAATCTGCTTGCAAGTGGGAAGCAATGCACAGGAGTCTTGCATATTCCTCATGAAAATGTACACAGCCATTCCATAAAACTCACTTGTCTGCTTTTTACCCCAGTTAGTGTTTATGCTAATACAAAAGCAAACCAGAAAACTACTAATTGTATTTTATTTGCCTAAGGCTTTACCTAAGGCAAATATTCTGTTCAAATTCTGCGAAGCTGATTTAAAATATTTTCCAAAGGAGACAGAAAAAGAATTAAATTAAGATCTGCATTGCTTTGTCTGTTCATTTTCAAAGAAATGAACAATTCTCAGTGATTGTAAAACTGCTAAAATAATGGTTATAACCCAACTGTTCCCAAATAAAATTCTTCAAGACACAGTACTTGACTTGAAAAACACCCTAGCATACCGCTGATAATCCATTCTTTCTCCAACGTTTCCCATGTAATTTGTAAAGATGTTCAAACATGAGCTGAATGTCCAGAAACTCTACCACTGTGTCGTTTGTGTCACTNAAACTCTAGCACTGTGTCGTTTGTGTCACTGTCACAACCAGCCTCTTGGATAAACAGATTGTAGTTCATTATATGTAGCAGTGCTGCCTCTGAGGGAAAGTAGAAAGACAAACACACATCACTGCCAGATCCCTTATTGACAAATGCTACTTCAAACCAAAATGTTTTCTATTTATTGTTTTAAACATGTATTTCAAGGAATCAAGCCTTGCATGTAAAACAGCAAGATGCTTCATCTCCATTTTGCATCTAGTAAAAAGATGTGAAGCAAGCATCTTTAAAACTGCCTCAGCCTCCTCCTGCCTGTCCCCCTAAGTGTGTTGCAGAAGGCACCAAGCCCAGCAACATTCATTTATTATTCAAACTGTTTGCTTGGCAGAATTTTTTCATCTTAATATGTCTAGTCCTAATTGCAACCAGCACACCCAATGTTTTTACCAGAAGCTCATCTACTTCCAGGAGAGTTTTATGTAACTGTGTTTTCTGTACGACAGATGTTGAAATCTGGTGGAAAACGTGCAATTTTACAAGGACTTACAGGGCTCTATATGGACAAAAAGATAGCTGTGGAAAGACTGATGCAAGTTTAACTTATTCATCCCCTTCTTCCAGTTATTGTGGTCTCCCAGCTAATTCTCACCTTCTTTTGGAACACCTATCTCAACTTTTCTGTTTATCAAAGAATTAAGTAAAAGTAATCTGCCTGATGATCTGTTTGGACAACTGAGTACAGATACAGCTTATATTGCCTGAAACAGAAGTGGATACGGCCTATTTAACTTGGTCTGCTCTCTTGAATACATACTGGTATCCAGCCACAGAAGTCATTGTGCTGCCACCATGGCCAGCTTAGCAAGAACGGTTTGCCCTAGCATTGATCATCCCTTTACCTAGTGTTCTCTCCTATCACTGCCTAAACTCTCTCATCACAGTCCTCCCAGATGTTTGTTCATGTGTATCTAAAAGAAGCAGCAGGATCTATATCCCAATCCAGAACAGAAATCCAGTTATCCCAAAGTCATCCACATAAGTATCCCAAAGCCACTGAGATACAGGAAAAGTTTCCCACGTACTCTTAATTTCCTCCTTATCACCACTTTTAGAACATACTCAGAAACTGAGCGTGCTACTATAAATTGTATGGTGTTTTAAGAGTTAAATCAATGATTCAACCAGAAACTCTAAAACACTTTTTATCAGTAAATATTCAATGACATTAGTGTGCTAATGCTTGAAACAGAGTCCATGCAGCTGTCATTGAATATAGCAGTTCAACATGCAGGAATAGAAGCAATAACATCCTAAACAGTTATTCAATCTCAAATAATTTTGCTATCCATGCTGTTTGATCAAGACATATAGTAGTAGTTACGATCATAAGATTAAGTCTGTTTTTCAGCTCTTTCCTAGTGTATTGCTAGAATTTGAAACATCATTGGAGCCCAAGTGCTTCTGAAGCCTGCATACAAGTGTTTTCATACAAAGGGCAAATGAAATGTTGTTCATCAGGGCTATGAAATCTATAGTTTTCATAAGCAATTTCTTTAATTTTCTGCCTCAATTTCCTCATCCACAAAATAGTGGACAAATTCATCTATATACCAGCCTCTTAATCTTTTGTAAGGATAAATTGATCAATGTATATAAAGGATGTGAAGATAAAAAGCTCTGCATAAATGCTAAGAATTATTTTACGCTACCATATTCACAGTACTTTTGTTCTGATTGTATCAATAGTCCCACAGTAAGCCTTTTCTTTTCAAGGATTTACAAACATTTGGGGTTTAAAAATTCATTTGGGGCTGATATTTCTGTCAGTAAGCTCTTAGCGTGGCAAATGACTTAATAAAAACTCATGTTGTCCTCACAAGCTATAATAACTATTTATTTGTTGTTTTAAAACTTGTCAGAAACATTTCTCTTGGCAATCCATAGTTTATAAACCAGCTTTTAACACAATAAAAGGGATTGCCAAAAGCAAAGACTTATCTTGCATAAGTATTCTGGAATGTGATCTGGTTATCATACACAGACATACAGAGATTGCTGTGCTTGGTCTGACTCACTGCTCTGCTGTAGAAGAAAGAGGAGGATACACAGTAGAGAAGAACGCACAGTAGTCACGTACAGAAGTGTCCAGGACAGAGACAAGACTGGAGGGTGAAGCTACAGTGAGGAGGGCACTGTGAGGAGCCACGCTGCTACTCCATATAGGCGTGCTGGCAAACAATTTTCCCACTCTGTTCTCTCTTACTAAAGAATAGAAGCACAGTTGTTTGGATATCAAAGGCAGACATAGCTGGACTTCGAAGAACCATATATAAATTGGTCCTATATAAACAGCCATATTAAAGAGGGCACCATTTAGCTTGCTTAATCTAGACAGGTGAAAGACAGAAGAATATGAGTTCAGAAACAAATTGAGGAGATATTCCCTACAATCCCCAGGGTAAAGGCACCTGTCACTTGATCCTGCAAAGGCAGTTTTTTAAGTACATTAAGAGCTGTTTGATTTAATGAAAATGTTTCCTGTGACATTAACAAAGCATGGGCTAAGCTCCACAGATGATCTGGCCTATGAAGGAAGAAATATAAACAATCACCAGAGACAGGGAGAACACCCCGTCACATTTCTTTTAGGAATTTGCCCCCAGTAGGACAACTTCACTTTGACGTCTAATAGTCCCTCATACAAATCCATAGAGAAATATTCTTCTAACTCTTTTTTAAATACTTAAAAAGAAATCACCAAAGGAACACAACATTCTGACCTGGCCCCATAACCTATTTCTCTTCTTTCTCATCCCTTTATGTTCTGCAAAACACAGAGAATCACTTTTCTGGGCTACATTTTCTTTTGCTCCTCCTCCAAGCCACCCTGTGGCAGTGCAAGGGACAGCCTCACAGATGACTGGAATGACCCCACAACACAGCTTTCAGGATGATGCCAGCACTTGATACAGCAATGACTGCATTACTCACAGACACAACAACACACAAAAAGCAGCTGAGCCTTACCCCCAGACTGTGCACATCTCAGGCATTAGGGTTCTGGGAAGCAGGATGATGGAGAACAGAGGGCACGGTCAGGGTAAGGACTGACCTTTCAGCAAAACAAGGCGGAGTAGCTCAGTGTGAAATGTCTTCAGGAAATAACAGTATAGAGCATTCCAGTCAGGTGGATAGTTACCATTCAGCTGGCATCAGTTTCCTATTTACTTGTCATTAACCAACTCCAAGACTGTTATTTTTCACATTAAATTCCCTGATTTTTGCAACCTCTTAGCTGTCTCTTATGATACCTGAGCATTTTCTGGTACAAATACTGCAGGGATTCTGATAAGTAAAGGTGTATTTTAAAATCTGCAGAAAAATATTTTAAAACAGCTCTCTTAAGCCCCACTAATACTATCAACACTGAACAAGGAACCACAATAAAGGATACTGAAGCTCCTATCTGTGATTGCTAAATGCCAGAGGTTAATCCTGAGATCATCCGCTGACATGTATGTCTCACAGTCACTGTTGACAGATATTGAGTTGACGTGATAGGTGTGACCATTAGCAAAGATTCTCCGGGGAGTGACTTCTACCATCAAATCCATAGGTTTCAATACAGGCACCTGCCAAAAAACCAAAACACAAACCAGAAAGGGAGTAAGATTTTTAAATAATTTTTTGCTAGGATGATGAGAGTTTCAACAGAGAGCAAGCATTCAAAGACTGTGACATTATAGAACTTCTCGACAGTGTATGCAAGCTGAATTTCCCAATGGATGAATTGCTGGGCAAGGCCATCCCTGCCAAGGAGGAAGAGAGAGACAGGAGAGCCATGGAGAGCCAGGCAGAGCAATGGAAAGCTTGGACTGTGGGAAGGGAGGCACTGGCAGCTGCCACAGGCCAGTCCCACAGCAGGAGCTACTGTCCCACATATGCAGGAGGCTCTGGCTCTGACAAGCAGTGAAGTCCTAGTATTTTGCTTTTCCTAAAGAGTTTGCTGTTAATTGTAAAACACCTACAGTATTTCTTTTGCTACTTGATGTCTCTCTTTCAAAAAAGCAAAGTGGTGACAAGGTTATAATCTCAAAAAAACATAGTAAACGAAGTCTTGGAAAACAAAGCCAACGTGTATTGACATGTCGTACATAGACACATACTCCTGAAAAGCCAAGATGACAGACTATCACTCATCATTGCACTCCTGTTATTTCCCTGTGTGTTACTTTAATGTCATGCTTCAACAACTACACACTGTCAATTTATTCCCTATTGGTAAAGCATTAAACACTGTAAGGCTGTGGTCCATGATTGGGACTATACAATGCTGTTGAACGTGCATCAGAAACAATCTATCAGACATCAATCCACAAGATAGTTTAAAGAGGAACACAGAGAAGTTAAAGCTTTGAGTTTAGCTTGCCACTAAAGAAACAAAACAATGGTTTGCTCAGTCTTTGAATTCTCAGAGTATAAGCAATCTGTAATGGTTTTGTTTGCCTACTCATACAGAATAGATAAATATTCCATTAATGTAGTCATCTTCACACTTTGGAGGCTTTTTTCACAATAGACAATATTGGCTTGTTTTGGAGGTGGGTGTTGGTTGTTTGTTTTTAATAATAAAGAAATACTAGCATTTATACAACATAGCCTTCCAGTTCTAAACTTTAGCCACTTCCTTTGCCAAAACACCTGGAGTGAATTCAGCCATTAAAGTCTGAGAGCAAAAGTCTATTACGTTATCATACACGCTTATGAGTTCCATGACTGCATCAGTTCAGCAACGCAGAACCTCACATTCACTGGAGCACAGACTACTGCAAATCCCACTCTTCAGATAGGACATAATTCTTTTATACTACTTAAATAAAGATGAGACTGAAATTTCGTGTATTGTCTTTAACTCAGTTGCTCTGAATGAGGCAAGAACACTGTTTAATATTAATTACAAGCAGAATGCTTCCAGCACACCAGGCTAAAGAATCCTGTGTGAAAGCACGTTAAGTCACGCTGAGAGAATTTTATCAGGAAGAATAAAACTGACATAAACTCTCTAAACATATTTGTGTTGGTCACTATATCATAAAGCATTTGTGACTTGAAAATGTGTGACAGATTCAAGACCATTATCAGTCAGCTAAAACTTCAATGAGAATAATCATATATATGCTTGGCATTAGGTACATATTTAAATCTTTTACTGAGTTAGCACCCATGGCTACCTTCTTTGTACAGAAACAACTGGATTTGGGCCAAAGACAGCAGCTTACCTGCAGTGATGTTACTGTAGAAAGATCTTTAAGTTTTCCTTCTTCATCTTTTAAGTTGTACCCCTCTGGTCTCTTATCTCTTTCAGTAATCTTCCATAACTTGATTGTTTTATCTTTGAAAGAAAAGACAAACAACTGTCAGCACAGGAATTCTGAATGTGGTTACTCACCTGTCACAATATATTCCTTAAAGAAGTTTCTACACCTTGGTTTAGACAAGTCGCGTGCTGAAACAGTCTGGGTCACTTAATTTTGCACATTCAGAAAATGTTGTCAACAGACAAAATTACTCATAAAGCACATCCCATACCTTCAAACCGAGTCAGAGGTTCCTGGCAGCTGACAGACCATGTAGAGCACATAGAGCACATGCTGCTCTCCTATCCAACTTGGCAGTTTGCAGGTGGAACAGACCGAAAACACTCAATGCTCACTGCTGAAGCTCAGTTTGACAATTTGACTTTGCAAGGAAATAATCTTGATATTAAAGCCAGTTTGCTAGGCTACTTATAAACAGCACAAGAAGAGCATGGAGTAGACAGACAGGCCAATGATACCTGCCAGGCCCATTGTGGGAATAGGCAGTGGTGTACTGGTGTAACATCAGGAGCACCAGCAAATGAAAGGCTGTGTGAAAAATGAGACATTTCTCCCTCATAAGGGAAAGCAGCTGAGAAATAACAGAGAAAAAAAACCTGAGAGAATTGTGTTGTAAGGGTAAGAGAGAGAAGTGGGGAGAAAAATATATTAATCTTACATGGAATGGAATTAAATCTAAACCCTCCTTTTTTCTTGATGGGTGAAGCATATGATGATAGAATAAGGATGCCTCTCATTTAGCAAAGAGCCTCTGAAGCCAACAAATAGAAGTTTTAAACATTTCAGATGGAGTTTGTCCTTGGGTTTGTAGTAGCTGAAGCTGCAGATTTCCCTAATGTTGATCGTCTACTCCCACTCTGGTCGTGCACCCAAACTGCCAACCCTAACACTCCCTAGGCTGAAAAATCAACGTCAACTCTTCTCCTGCAAAAAATCTATCCCCAAGCTTCTAACAGTTGTTTCACTCATCCGTTCATGGAGTAGGCAACGCCTTTCCAAAGCTTCTGCATTTCAGCTGCCATCACAGCTTTCATTAACCTCAGTTCCTGCATCATTTCTGATTTCATCCCCCTTTCTTCCTTTACTCCTCTTTCTCCAAATACATAGCAGTAGCAAGCACATAATTCTTTCCCCACTGTGGCTGATCCAAGTACTTCTTTCAAATGCTAGTACAACTAATTTTAAAGGCAGGATATATGAATACATTAATCACTTTGCATTTCTACAGCATCTCAAACTTTGACCTTTTTTTGTTTTGAAATCAATCCCTCCACTACTCTGAGTGTTTTTACTATTATGCATCTCCTAATGATATTGATATGCTAATTTTCAAGCAACAAAAATATTACAATTGATCAATCTACAGAACAAGAGGTTAGTTCAATATGCAACTAAAAAGCACCATTTAAATATCCAATATATTTCATTTGTATCGGTCATGTTAATTAATTACTAAAAATACATACAGGCCATGTCATGCACCTGGGATTTTTATTACATGTAAATAGTGTATTCCTACTTATCTATTCTAAAATTTATAAATACAGCAATTGTAAAATAAATTATAAGAAAAAACACAATTTTCCATTGTTGGACTCAACTGCTATTGATAAAACTATCGCTTTCTTGAGTGAAAACTATTTTATCAGCAGTTAAGGGTATCACGTGTTGGTTTTCTTCTCCTTCATCTGCCTCTGGACTTTAAAAACTTCCTAGAAATTCTAAGCACGCTTATATTTTGCAAAATACAGAAAGATCTCTGTGAGGTTCAGTATTCAGTCAGTCTCAAGGGTGTTGTGAAGTTTAAATTAATTAATGTCTGGTAAGCAGTCTGAAATCCTCAGATGAAAGGATCTGTATGGGCCAAATTCTGATCTCCCTGACGTAGCTCACATCAGAAGTGGCCCCAATATATTCTGGTACAAAAGATACCAATGAATCCTAATAATTTATTATTATACTACTAAATCAGTTCAGTTTACAGCGCAAACCAGAAATTTGCTAACTGCAAGCACTGCAAATGCACAGTGGGATTCGAAAGCCTTGGTGGTTTCCTTCTGCCTCCATTAATTAAGACGCTGCAATCAAAGCTTAGCTATGACTTGTTGGTAATGTGTGAACTGGAAACGAACCAAGATCCCATCTGAGAGAGGTGACCTGTGCAGGAACAGCCTCAGACAAAAGTCCTCCTTAGAAGGACGGAAACAGATCTGGGCAGGTGCAGAGCTGTCAAGTCTCATATATTGAGGGTGAGATTTAGACGGACTCTCCCCTCATGTTCCCTAACAGAGGGATGCTCCTTCCAGCAAATTCAGTGGGCACTGTCCACCTGTGCCTGTAGAAAGAAAGGATGCTGTTTCACAGTTCTCATTCTTCTGACCAAAACTGTGCTTTAGATCCTAAGCTACCAGAAAGCAAAATATCAAAAACTGCGTGCAATTCACAGCACCATACCAGCTATTAGGAAGAAAACTAACTCTAACCCCACCAAAACCAGGACAAAATATCAGGCTCAGAAATTAGTAAATATATACCAGTACTCAAGATGTTTCTACAACCTGCCCAATATGAGCATGTGTGACAGGTAATGCCTTCGTTCTCTACAAGTTAGGGAAAATACTATTATCCCTTCTTATATGGATGGAATTCATATACATTGTCAATGACTTCTCACAGGTAATTTGTGAGACAGCAAGGAATTCAGCATGGGCCTTCTGTATCCGAAAGTTAAAACTATTTTTAAGAGTATGCCAAGAGGCAAATCTACCGACTTCAACCCTGCTGTGCCAGGAAGCTAGGAATCCTCCTTGGCACACAAAAATGTTTTGTAATTCAAAGCCAAAATCCAAAGGCTATGCCAGTGGCACCACTTCTGTTCTCGTCACCATAAAGAGGTCTGCTGGGATGCTCCAGAATTAAGAAGGGGTAAAAACAGAGGCCAAAGTATTTTGTGAGGTCCTAGGCTTGCTCAGTGTTGGCTGCAACTGGATTAACCCATACCAACACTAAGACTGATTATTTCTTCCTTTCTCCCCTCCCATATTAATATCAATGAGAAAGCTGATATAAAGGTCTATTAGGGCAACTGTAAAAGCAGCATATCTGAGGACTCAGCTGTATTTCTCAATGTTTCCAAAAACAAACTTTAAAATTAAAAGGGAGATGTTTACTTTTAATAATGTGCTTTTTCATCATGTACTTGGAAGAAGCTGTTCTTAGTTAAAGTTATCTGAAGTAGAAGGGATATTTTGACCAAGGGAGAAGTGCAGAAGTAAACTCCCAAACTTCATAATTAGCTGATTAATCATTAAATTAGCACAAATCACCTAGCAATGAATGATCAAAACCAGGTATGTTTCATTTCAAATATTGCAACAGTGCCCCAAAAAAGTCGAAAGACAAATTTAAGGGAAACAGACTACAAAACATAAAATAATTTGCTATCTACTGTGAATTAATGTAAATATTATTTATTGCTATAAATTTTAACTAGAAGTAATCACTTTGCCCTAAAGCGTCAATTCCCAAACGTGAGATTACACTATTTTTTTTATCATCAATTCCTAATTATGCTCAAACTTCTCCAAGAAAAATTCTTTTCTGATTACAGTGAGATCTAAGATTTAAAATCGGCTATTTTTGCCTCATGCATCACCAGCAGTAATGAAGGTTGTGGGTGTTCAAATGTTTCCTAAATGACACCTGTGCATGTTAGGCTCCATTCAGTTTCTTCCCCCTATGTCACATCTGCATATCCCCTCTTAACAATAATACTGCATTTTTTTAATCAATAGGCCTTAAGCATGTTAGAAATATGAGTCAGTATCAATATCCTATTATTATTCCTACTGCCTTCCAAAGATTTGTGTAGCCCTTTAGAACTTAAATAAACCATTCTAATGATAATGAATGAAAAGGAAAAGAAAAAGAAATTCATCTCTCTTGCCTACATTAATTTACGCATCTACAAAGAATAAAAGTTATGACAAATACAGCAGACAAAATTCTAAATCCCCAGTGAAACACAGCTGCTGAGTAAGGTGATGCCTTTGTCACAAGATTTATTTCAGCATAGCACTGCACGTTAATAGCAAAAATGGGTAGCTCTCTAAATGTCTATGGATAGTCAATAGGAAAAACCCTACAACTATGAATAAAATACATAAATAACAGATATCAGAGTCAGTATGACAGTCTTGGTAAACTCTGAAAGAGGAAATTACTAAAACAGTAGATTAAAATGGACAAATATATACAGTCAGCACTAAAATGCACAAGAGCAAAATACTGGTATGTCCTACAATACTCTCATCTATCTTACCATTTGTTGATAAGAGCGAGTGAGCTGCATTTTGCTGTGGTAACCACTTGATTTTGTTTATTTTTTCTTCTATCTCCAAGCTCTTCAAATAATCAAATTCAGGTTCATGGCTCTGGAAAGTGCTGTAAACATTGTACTCCCCCTGATTGTAAGGCTCATTTTTACTCTATGGAGAATAAGAACAACAAAAACATGTGGTTTATGGTGGCAATATATCTCCATCTCTTAAGAAAGGTGTATAAGCAGCCTTATAAATATAAAAATATTGAAAGTGTAATTTAATTTCTCATTTAAAACATGATATTGACATATTTGTTTCTACAGGAATGAATTTTCCTGTAAGTATTGAGGCAACATTTATTAAAAGGCAGAATTTTTGAAGAAATGTCAATTACTCAGGAAAGCTTTCTACAAAATATACTGCAGATGGACTGAATTTAAAAGTGAAACATAAAGGTATCACAGCAAAGGCATTGTTTTAAATGGAATGGTTCCATCAAACAGGCAAAAGCTATTAAAACAATGTAGAAGTAAAACAGAAACAACCTTTTTTCTTAGCTTAGAATTTCGGAGCTCTGAAGCATTTTTGTTTGGGACAGCAAACTTCCAAGTAAAAGACCCTTACGCTCTTTCACTTCCTCTCCAAAGAGGTGACATTCTGTTTTACTGAATCTTGAGATTATAAAGAAGTTTGTTAGTTAGATCCCATTAAAGTATTAAAAATAAAGCCACGTTTTAGCAGGTTATTA
>WAAD01010541.1:15220-59410 GCA_013389945.1 Fregata magnificens
AGGACTACATCGGTAACTCACATACCTCAGGTTCCCTTTGGAATATAACAACCCGACCCCCCTTGTCACCAGTAGCCAGCAGTTCTCCAGTGTGGTTGAACTCAACTGTAGAAATAATATCAGCTGGAGGGAAAAAGAGAAAAAAAGCAAATTTTAGACTGCTACTACAACACAAAGCCATTAGAACTATCAAGCACTCCACAAAAAAATGCAACAAATGAGGGATTTGAAGGAATACAGATGAATTCAGCAGCAAGTCACTAATGCAAACAGGCTGCATGCCATTACAATCTGAGGTTGCTACACAATGAAACAAGTGCAAACGTAACAAGGCATATTTGTGTTTCCAGCACATCTGCAGTTCAGGAGTGGAGGAGATCTCTGGAGAGGTTATGCTTCAAGAAGAGCAATCTCAGGCTGCTACAAAGCTTTTTTCAGTACTGGAGATAGCAACAGCATTGGCCTCCTGCTATTTCCTCTAGCAAGGACCAACATAACATCTCAGTCCTGTTGCATGTATTATTTATTCTTCACCCTTTAAGAGGGTTTTAATATAACCCCCTAGCACTAGCTTTCTCAAATACATGTTTGAGCCAAGAGAGCAAAAGCAAAGTACACGTAGCCTGTCGTACCACAGAGGAATGAAGGGAAAACCAGAACTGCTCACCGTGCAATGCTGGCAAGAGCCCATTGAAATCATCGCTTTTGGTAAATCATTTCAGCACCATAAAAATGTCTCATCAGAAGATAAAAGATCCCAGTCTTTTTTTTTTTTCTAATTTTCAACAACTCCCTTTCCCTAAGCAACTGCATCAGCCTAAACAAGAAACCTCATCAAAACCTGATGCCAGTCCTACTACACATCAGGATGAGAAGGGAGAAAGGGACTGTAGGAGCAAAAGAACTGGTTCTTCTGTTTGTATGACAGTAAATGCTAGAATCATAATCCACGGTTAATCCTACACTATTAGCATAATTTAAATTAAAATGCCTAGTGCAATAGTAAATTAAGAAGCCATCATATATACAATCACAGACAAATGCAGGGTATTACTCAGAGATTGCACGTATGAATCCTCTATAATAATCAGTATTCACTCATCAGAAACATGGGCCAGATTTTTAGAAGTGTCAGTAGTTAGCAGCCCCCCTTTAGGCATAAAAAGCTGTGGTTTTCAAACATGTTCATCATCCATCAGTTTATACTGAGAACAATGAGGTGACAGCGGGCTAAGCTCTTTTGAAAACCTAGCCCCAAATGAGTTCACTAAAATTCAGAGGAATTGGAATAACAAGTGGATGTACCATTTACTTGATACATTTTATGAATTGAAAACATCTGCTCCTATTATTCTTTTAATAAACTAGCAGTTGAGTGTTAGAAAGCTTCTATTGCCAGTAGCTCTCAGCAACACAGTCATCCAAAAGCCAGATTCCTACTGGAACTTTATAAACAATTCACCATCTAAAAAAGGAAAACTTTACCCTAATCATGGTAAAGAAAAATATACTTAATTTTTTTAAGAAATCTTCACCATCAAATTGTTCTGCCTAAAAAAAAAACCAACAACAAAACCAAACCAACCAACCATCTTCTTTTTTTCCTCCACGCACGACATATATAAGGGAGGAAGGGAGAATCATAAAGTGTGTATGCCATTTTCTTTTTTGCTGAATAAAATCTATGCATATGTAGACTTTGAGAAAAATGGAACATAATGACTCACAATATTTTGGGTCTAAACCCAAAGCTTCTCAAAGTTAATGGCATTTGATTTTTAAGTGGACTTCCACAGACTGTGTATTTTATAGGTAATAACCCCCAAAGCCCTAGTCTTATTAGAGTACAGGAAGAGTAGAGAGTCTGCTTATGGTTGGTGATGCTCTGGGCCTTGGGATGGGTTGAGTTTGTTCTAAAAAACTGCATTTTTTTTTCATCTAAAAATCTAATCAGCTTTTCTGGCATGTAAAGTTCATTTGTAATGCTTCCAGTAGAAGAACATTTCTTGGCTATTTTGTTTTTATCCTGCAAAATTCATACTGATAGTAGGTGTCAGCTCCTGCTTATAAAATGATACCTGCATGATTTTACTCATTTAAAGCTATATCTTACCCCAACCGTACAGGCAGAACTGCAGAAGTCTCATACTGACAGTCCTTTTAGAATGGAGATTCTTATTTTAAGCGTGCAATGGGGGAGAAGGGTAAATGCAGAGGAATGTAATATCTATTAAAATATGTGTGCATTTGTGTGTGTGTGTGTGTGTGTGCGCATGTGTAATGTATATGTGATTTTCTCAACAGGTCACAAAAGAATCAGATAAAATAACTGTGCAAAAGGAATGAATGGCATTTGAGCTTACATATGTGAATACACTTGTTACTGGCCTGGAATATTTCCACGATGGCATAAAATACTCTTCTCTATGGTCACAATGGTCACAAAATATTATATTGCACTTTACAGAGGGCATCAGCCAATGCCCAGTAAAGTCCACAGGAGTATTTGCACAGACTTCAATGATAACTGAACCAGGTTTATAATAAAAGTGCTCTGCATTTTGTTATTATATTGCATTTGTCATTAAAATATCGTATGTTGTTAAGTGATTATTGTTTAAAGAAAAGCAGCTAAAACATTAAGTATCTGTGGGCAGTGTGTAATGATGTTGTTGTGAGGCAAAATTCTCTCCCCCCCAAGGTGTTTCTTCCAGATGCATCCCTCCTTTCTATTAGAAAAACTAATTCTGAACTGGAAACTACCTATCATTTTTAAATTAACTTGTTCTGAAAAAGAGCAGATCCAATATTCCAACCTTAGAGGCTATGCAGCTTGTTGGTAAAAAATTATCCTTGAATTGGAAAATCACTTTTATTGATCCTGTAAATAACAGCTGAAAACAACAGCCCCCCAAAAAAAAAAAACCCCTTATCCAGCATATCTGTTCAGCAGGCGAACATTAGTCTTGCTGTTTTCATAAAAGATTAGCGAGGCTGGCTCTTCCCAAGACAAAGGAGGTAGGAACAGAATCAATCAACAAAGCTCTTCATACCTTTCTGCAGAACATTCCCCTACATATTTATTAATGCTGTAGCAACATCAGCCACTACGGTCCCATCCTGCAGATTCTTCCACTGGAGAATGGCCCCCTGAGTGTACACAGCAATTAACTACCAGATTTCACCCTCTCCAGGATATATAAATGCTCCACAATGGAAGAGCTGATGAATTTGCATGTACAGTAAGCCCCTGGCAAGGGATGGCAGAGATGAAAGACTCCTTCCAGCCTTCTGCACTACACCTTCCATATCTCTGCTGGCAGTGCCAAGCTTTGCACTAATGATTAGGATTATCAGAGACAGAAATAATTTACCTATTAAGAACAATTATGGGTAACCTCAATGCCAACGGGCAAATGTTTCCAATCAGATTGCAAATCTCAACTTTTATCCAATATTGATCTTCCTATTCCATTTTTAAATTCCCCATTTTGTCTATGCAGAAACTTATATAAACTTGGATTTAAAAGTCACAATGCTAAACATTTTCACTCAGTTAAAAAGCACAACTCAAAATACAGACGCTAACTGAGAAAAGCAAACAGAAAACCTTCAAAAGATGAAAATACTCCAGGGGGGTATACACCTGTTCATCTGTTCCACATCCTGCCACAGCAAATCATTCCAGCAAGTACAACGCATTACAGACTTCATTCCCCAGACTAATTTTACACAGTCACAGAAAGACGTAACATTACTCTACAGCTCAAACTGACAGGAAGTTTTTCCTGATCCAGTCTGAAGTATTTCATTCCCTGACTCCTAGTCACCTCTGCCCTTTTGTACCTCATTAACTAATTCCTCCGCAGCTTCACAATTTACACTCTTTAAATGTGCTTAATGGCTATGTTGTACCCAAAAGCTGCTGCTTAACTAGATATATTCAGCTTTTCCAATAGATCTAAGTCTACCAATGTACATCTGTGCACATCAAGATAGCTCTAGCTGATTGTACTGCTCTTCCCTCAACTTCGTGAGTATTGTTCCAGCATGGAACAACTGTTCCAGCAGGCAAACGAACCCTCCAGCAGCCCTCCCTCAGGCTCAGTGTGGGGTGGGATGAAACACAGGTTGGTACATATAGCCCAAATTAATTCTGGCCTTTATTTCACACCATCACCTACTTTTTGATGTTCGCTTTCTAGCCTCTTACAGGTTTATTTTTTGGGTTTTTAATAGGTTATTCCTATGTAACACAAACAGGTCCAAATATCCTTCTAATAATTAGAAAAGCCATATCTATATAATAGATCTTTGCATCATTTTGGGGCACTCTAGCATAACTGCATGCCATTTTCCACCTAGTATGCACTCAGTGAAGCAAAGTCTGAACATACTTACTCATCTTCATACAGTCTTTTGGTCAGAAACCTCAAGCAACTCGAGGAAAAGCTCAACTATCATTTTCTGTACGTTACTTTTACTAATAATTTTTACCTTCCTAGGGCCTTTAATTTGAAGGCCCTGGTATACTTTATTTTGCTTCAGAAGATCAGGAAAGCAAAGAAAATTTCAAAACAATTTCAACCAGCACAGAAATGCAGCTTTTTGGACAGCAGTAGCAAGTTTTGAGGGCAAACAACATCACACAACAGTACAGGGAAAAGAAGATCAGATAATATAATATTCTGTTGAATTGCAGTGTAATCCTGATAGAGAATTAAAGGATTTGGAATGGGCCAGAACACTGGAATTAACATCAGTACTTTTCTCAAAAAAAAAAAAAAAAAAAAAAAAAGCTGTGAAATCCTACCAGCCAGAACAGGTCAGAACTTTTCTTTTGTATCACATCCGCCACAATCAGCATGGCAACACTGTCGGCCTGAGCCGACTGAATCAGCATCTCGGTCAGGTTTGTGTTGTGCGCGTTCCCAGTGGCTGGCAGGCAATCTTGTAGTCTACATTATTTCAACCAACTTCTGACCTGGCCTAACCTTCGTTTGTGAAATCCAATAAGATCACAGCACAATCTGGCATGGCTGCAAGCAATGTTCAGTCATACTGATACAAAAGTCCCTGAGGAGCATAATCTGGAAGAAACAACAAAGAAGCTTGCAAGAAAGAGAGCCGTAAGACAAAAGGACAAATGGTAGATAAAAGAGGAGCAGTATTACAGTATCTGGTGTGAAGGGAAGGCAATTAGAGCGAGCTGTGTTGTCAGAATTTAGTTTAGACTTGGACAAAAAAAAAGGGAGGGGAAGAAAAAAATGGATGGAAAGAAAAAGCCTGCTACCTTTTTTTAAGCTGAAGTTTCAAAGGTTTCCTCAAGCAGCTAGAAAACAAGGTACACAAAACCTCAAAGGTATGAGGGCCAGATGAATCCTTCTCTTCTGAAATAGCTGGCAGAGAGATCCTTGACAACAGAAACATTTCCTACTTGAAGCAGCAGACTCTGTAACGTGCATTCATTCTGGTTCACAGCAGTGTTATTCACCATCTTGGATCCAGGGGTTGTATGACACCAGAAACCACCCCTCAAAATTCAAGTAAACACAATGCAAAATCTCACACATCACAGTGTCCACCTTGGCTGGGTCAGAAACTTAACGCTAAATGCCAACACACCAGAAAGCCAACTCCACTCTACTGGTAGACAAGACACTTTGTTGACCTACACACAAAGTACCTGATCACCTCTCCAAGTCACCAAAACAACATAGGATACAAGCCAGTACACAGCTGTGCGGCCATATGAGGAGGACAGATGAGAGAAAAAGAGAGTGCAAGGATGCACGAGATGGAGAGAGAAAGAGAGGGAGCATGTGAATGTGTTAAAAAGAGCAAGAGCATGAGAAAGGGTGCATAAGAACGTACGTGAGAGAGCATATGCATGCATGAGAGCTTGAGAAAGCATGAAAGAGCACAAGGAAATGTCACAGCAGAAGAAAGTAGTTTGAAATGAAGGATCTATCTGCCCCTCGGTCCCTGGCATTATCTGTCACTGGCAAATCCTTCGCTTTGCTTTTTTTCTCATTTATTATAGCTTTAAAACCTGATGGACTTTGTGCTGCAGAATGGTGTTTGCTCCATATTAGATGGATGGGCAATGCAAAACACAACAGGAAGCTGATTTTGGCCAAAGCAAACTTTGAACATAGATGCTAACAGTGTCAGTGCTTCAGCGATCAGTGAAGCAAGGTGATCAATCAATAACAGAAGAAATCCAGAGATGTGTGTCCACTACGCTTCACGTAGTTGTTTTCCTAACTGACGCCTTGCCTGGCTTCATTGCTAGCAAGGACAAATATATCAAGGGCAAAATCCAAACAGCCCCAATTAATCCTGTCAAGCAAGAACAAGGCAGTTTATTGGGCTAAATACCACCTTTCTTCCTGAGTCTAACAACCTCCTCCTGATGTGAAAACCAAAACCACAGGGTCAAATGCTGAACAGCTCTCGAAAGGCTGCTTGAAACAAGAACACTTCAGCTGGGCATGGCAGTAAATAATAGTAAAAAAAAAAAATGGAAGCAACAAATTTCCTAACCTCAAATCCTGGCAAGGACTGAGCAAATCTCGCCCTTTTTTCCATCTTTAATCTCCAACTTTTGGATTTTAGAAATGCTACACGTACACGCCTCAGCGGCCTGCATCAGTCCTGGATGATCATGAGACCATCACCATACCGCTGAGTTTCACAGGTCCATGCAGCCCTGTATCCTCAGGGACCACGGAAAGCACCTTCCCATTCAGAACATCTGAATGTAGGTACACTGCTCACTCAAAGAGAGTAGTTACTTGAAACAGAGTCTAAAAACCAAATCCAAAATTTGCACCCTCTCTGTGAGCACCTATGACCACAGTGACTACTGTTTCTAGCCTCAAGCTTTAATAGAGTTGGGGTTTTTTCTCCAATATTTTTGTATGTATTTATTTTAAGAGCTTAGAAAATGTTTTCAACAGCTTTTTAATCACACGCTTATTTCTAGCTGTATTTCTCAAATTAGAAAATCAGGAAATGACACGCAACTTTTGGAAAACAGTCAATGTGAAAAAAAGATTTTTGCATACAGGACAAATATGCAAAATCGATTACCTGGGTTCTGTGCTCTGTGCTAAAAAAACACTTCATACTGAATACAAGTCACTGAGATTCAGTTTTTCATAAAGTTACCCCCCCCCTTTTGTTCCTAATTTAAAAGCTCAAAGCCCGTATTTCAGAGGTTCTGGCACCCGTCTCCCTCCAGCAGAGCACAAGGCCTCCAGGAAAAGAGGCCAAAGAGACTTGACCTTCTGCCCACTACGGTAAACGGAAAGTTTCCCACTACTTCAGTAGTAAATAAGGTCAAGGAACATTTGTCAGATCTGGTGTGGCTGAAAAACAGGTCACATTTCCCAAAATTTTGGCTACAGGCACCATCATGTTCAAGGTGACCTGCTTAGATGAGCGAGACCTTGCAAAGCTTCAGTCATTAGTTCTGCAGAATGCCTAATTAACATTACTATTGTACTTGCTGAAGTCACTAAGTGCACTGCTTTGTTCCTTCATAATCTGAAATACTCGGTGGACTGATAAAAAGCTTGCTACAATTCCTTTTAATACCTATTTAGGGGTTCCCAAACAGCGGTACTGCATCACCTGCAGCAACCAAGCAGCCTCTCAGGGCTGTGAGACTGGCAGTCCTCCCGGTCTAGTAAGAGGCAATGCAGGGGCTGACTCCAGCCCTGCTTCCAGCAGGTACCTCAGCCGCTGGGGATGTCCAAAGCAGCTAAGCCTGGGAAGCACTGATCCCTCCATCCTGTTCAACCTCAACAAACTGGAAAACTCACTAGAAAGCCTTTCACCTTCAGTAAATCTAAGCTGTTTGGTCACACTGCTCATAGCTATTCTTAGAAGCAACACTTAAAACTAAGATCACTGCAGATCAATCTCTATTGTAGTGTAAAGATACGCACCGAAAGCTTCTAAACATCACATCCCCTAAAAGCTTCTTCACAGCTTACACTGTGTAACGCATGCTAGTAATTTACTCTTCTGAGATTTCTGGGGCGAAGAAAAAAAAAAAAAAAGAAAGAAAAAAATGCAGCCAGACGTTTCTTTCTTTCTGTGTTTGCTGTCAGGTGAGGCAGTCATCTAAGCTAAGGATTCAGCAACAGGCTTGAAACACATTAGCGCAATTAGGAAATGTGCCAGTCCACTCCTCTTACCAACCAACACCAAAGGGCAAAAAGTAAAAAATCGCCATGGGCATCACATTATGTATTTACAATTTCCAGAGCGGGGTTTAAACTGGTACTCACAGAAGGACGCCTGCCTGAGCTGGGAGCTTCTGCTCAGCTCCATGTTACTTCCCACCGAGGAGCTGCACAGCCTGGCTGCCAGCAAAAGACAGATTAGAAATGGTGCTGCCAAGTGTTAAAAATGCTAGGCAACCGGGTTTTATTGAGAGCACAGAAAGACCTTGAACCTCACCCCTCATTTTGGAGCAAATAAATACCAAAAATGGAAAGTGTACAAATTATTAAAATATACTGATTTTACTTTCACTGTCAGAAATGATTATGCTTGTGCATAATAATTGCAATGATCTACAATAAGCAAACATGAAGTTTTGCTAAAAGGCTATTATAAAACAAGGACAAAAAAAGTCCCACCCATATTCAGAATTTTAAAGGAAAATCATTAATTTAAAACATATCAGAGTGATGAAAGTCATCCAAAATTTCAAATACAATCCTGAATAACCAGATTCAATACGAATGTTATTTCCCGTGTATTACATACAAACTTCAACGGAATTTCACTGCCAGCTGGTTCTGAACCACTTTTTTTTTTCCCCTTAACCGAGCAATTAAATTCCAGAAGGAAAGCTCTCAGTAATTCTGTCACAGTAGTTCTCATGTTCAAAGCGCTTTCCTGGCATTACACCCCCCAGCAACCCAAGGAAGTCAGTAAGGAAATGTCAGCATTCCCATTGTACACAAAGGAAAAAATGAAACAGATCCTCCAGAGTTTTTATCCAAGATCAGAGAAGCAGTTTTGATTATACACATACTAAATGACAGATAATCCAGGCTGTGGCTCAGCAAAACATTTCCATTTAATAAGCTCTTCATCACTTGTCTAGAGACTTAAATGTTCCTCCATTCAGTTCGAATGAGTATGTGTGTTGTTAAATTAATACACTGATGGAGCCCTAACAAACAAAGCCTCACAATACCATGCGCCAAGGAAGAAAAAGCCCCACTGAGCAGGCTTTTGGGTGAAGTAGGGGGGATATAATCTCAAAAAGCATGAAGGGCTGGAGCTAGGAGCTGGACTAGAGCCAGAGCCTTTAGGCGCAGAGTGATGACAAGGAAAGCAGAGAAACAACAGCCATATTGGTGCTAGGAAATGAAGGAGAGCTCCAGGACGTTCTTGGGCTTTGCAGTGCTATGATTCATACTGTTAAATTGCTAAGAGTGGACCTTGACAGGCTTTTGGCTGTGACAAATTGCTCTCCCCAGAAGACCACTTTGGCATGGCTCAGGGGTTATCACAAGCCAGGGACATTTCTCAACCGGTAGCACTCACGCAGCCACTATGTTTTGGAAACAGTGGAACATCACCCTCACAGGCACCGGCTCCTCCATGCCGGCTGGTCGCCATGCTCTCAAACATTCACTTTACTCAGGCAGATGTACTTAGTGACTGCAACTCATAGGAATCAGTGTTGCACACAGACCAGTAACACTCACACTCTGCTACATCAAATTATATTAGGATTTTCTGCTGCAACTGGCAGCGGCTGGGGTTTCCCAGAGCACAATGGGCTCTGGAGCCTGTAGAACTAGCACAGGGAAAACAAACAGCATTTGCTTTTCTCAGTCTTAACAAACGAGGGTAGATGGCAGTGTTGAAATCTACTGATTGGACAGTTTGACTACAGGATCCAAATAAACGATATCCAAATACCGTGAGCAACATACAGCTCTAACTTACACATCACTGGACATCTCCTCTGTGACTCCCAGCAGTGGACCAGCAAGCTAAGGTCACACACAGGGCTTGTTGGCTGTCAGGGGAGCTCGATGCCAAGCCATGTAGATGCTCATCTAACATTAGCATCTGTTTGCTTAGCAGGCTCCAAAGGCAATTCGGCTGACAACTCTGAATTTGCCTCTGGGTCTGTCACAAGATCATATACTGTGGGACTTCTGGGAGTGCCTAATACTCCTTTGATGAAGATCATGCACATCATATATTAGATCCATTCTAAGCATCCTTTGAAATCAGTGTTTGTGACCTTTCAGAATTATCCAGGTAGTGTGGCTGGCTTAAGTGTGTAAACTAAAGCCAAGCTCAAAGATCATGCAATTAGTTCTTCTTGCTTGCATCAAGATCTCTTCAGCAAGTTTATAGAATGATCCCAAGACGAGAAAAATAAATTTTTTTTGTGTTAACATGGGTTGCTGCTACTGACAGAACACCAAAGGCTGCTCCTAAGCTGTCTAAAAATGCACAGGACAACTGTTCTGTATCAGCTTCACTATCAACCCTACTGCTTTAAGGTTTGATATGAGTGTAGAAATAATATAAAAATTTATTAGTGGCTTACACAACTTCACATTGGCCTAAGAGCTCATCTCATAAGATTCAGTTAACGAAAGGCCAAAGTCTTTATTTTTTTTTAATATATATATATATATACGTATCCAACTAAATAAACATGAGGAAAGATGGGATTACTCGTGCTTAAAATGAAGAGCATGCTAAATCACCCTATTATGTCAGGAGCCAGAGGAACTCCTGGCCCTGAAAGATTGAATTCTAGATAGCTGGAGTGTGCAAAACCCAATGATAAATTTGCCTCAAGTTTAAATGCATCATATTTCTATAATTACTCGTTGTAAAAAATTACTTAAAGAACAGAAGACGTTAAAAATCAATGCACCTTTCCCCAGACTGTGTCTGATAAACTTCAAACACTGTTAACAGCCGCAGGAAATAAACATTCCTGTTTTGGGATATTCCCAAAGGACATCAATTACATAACAGGACTAGATCAGCATGTATTACAAATGCTACGGACAGTGTCTAAAACAGCAACTGTTCGCTGGTCAGGCAATTTCAGATTTTTTCCCTGCTCTGAGGAATGTAGCAGCATGCAGGTAACCCAGTAATTACATAAAACAGCCCCGAAAGCTCTTTCCAACCTAATAACACAATATTGCAAGTGGGAACTCTGATCGGTCCCATTGCGTTCACAACTGGAGAACATGGACTTCAAAGCTTCAAGCCTATCATGTTTTAATACCAGGCACAATCATTCCTTCTTCATCAAAAGGTTAAAAGCAAAATATAGCTTCTGCCAGCACACTGCAAAAACTGAAAAGTTAAAATCAAAATAGTATGGAAAACCAAACATCAGCAGGTCAGATTCCTGTCTCCTGGACAAAGACAGATCTAGAGGAATTTTCTTAGGATCCTCCCCAGATGAGGGGGGCTTCAAAGCATGTGCTGATGGCTCATGAATCTGCAGGCACTCTCCCCAAGGCCATGCCTCCTGGAGCCATATAGTTTGAGAGCTGCTAATTTGCAGCCCACACAGATAACATTTAGACATCTAAGCCCTTGAAAGAAGTGCAAGGCTTCCAACCCCCTCCCAATATCCTTGAAGCTGTGCCTTACAATCATTGCTGGTTGTTAAAACACAGTCCACAGTAATTATTGCTGTGCTCTCGAAGCAGAGCGGCCTTTGCTGCAATACAGCAGTTCTGAGGCATGAGGCCAACTGAAGCCTCAAGTCTATTTTAATCCCACTATAATTATAAACGATGGATATGTAGTTGAGATGCTTCTGAATTTTTGTTTGCATGAGGGTGTATTTATGCATTGCAGAAGAGCACTGCAGAGGAATATCTGAGCTAGTACTGACTGAATTGGCATCAGAGCCAATAAAACAACGTTAGCACAACGCTGTGCCCCGAGACATCGCTGCTGTCAGGACACACTGCCACGTTCAGAACTAACTACAAAACATACCTTTTCACCATCCTCCATTAAGGAGTGTTGACACATCCATTAAATACAGGATGAAGAGAAAAGGTGTTGACAGGTTTGTCCAAGGCAAAGCAGTAGAGAAACACACTGGTCAGCTGTTCAAAGGACCGTCATAAGGGGAAAGTTTTACCCAAGTCAGAACTGCACAGTAGATGCTGGAAAATTTGCCAAAGGCTGGTTGAGTGGAGAGAGGCATCACGTTCCCCTGGTCTGGCACCAGCTTCCTGTTGCCACCAGACCTCAGACTGCAGCGAAGGGGACAGAAGCAGACCCAGACATCATTTCTTAACCCTGAAACTGGCTCACTAAAACAATATTTTTATTTCACACCGTTATCTCTAAGTGATGCAATACTTATCAGAAAAGTAGCAAATAAACTCTTTTTACTTCAGAAAGCAACACGTCACTGCACTTTGCTAGGAACATCACCTCAGATCAAATACATGCTGTTTTGGTTTAATAGCCTCGTATGAGCTTGCACAATTAGCAGCTAATTCACGTGAAAAAGAGGTTTGCTTCTACACACGCTTTGCATTAACCGGAGGGTCTGGTGTGAAGCAGTATCGTATTAAATATGTTGTAAGCACTAAGTATACTTTCCACTGAAACCAGTAAGGAGGAGTTCTGTAATTATTTACACTACAGGCCTTCTCCAGATCACAGCTGTTGCACATTGTTTTCTTCCCAAACACAGAAATTTTGCAGAAACAAAATTATTTCCTCAGGATGCTCTCATTCGGAGAGGATCAAATCAGCCTCCTAAACCTTAGACTGGTGCCTTAGAATATGTCAGCTCAACAAATTGTTGTCTGTCAGCTGTTCGCATAGGTGTTCTTGAACCTCCTGAATTTCCAAGCAAAATGTGGACTTCTGCATTATTGGAGTGTCGTTCAATTGGAATCAACAAGAAATTGTGTAAGCAATACATCATGACAAATTTTGGATGTGCTACCTGGGTGTTCAGACAAGGCATTCACCACACGCAAGGGAGAAATACAAATTTCACCTTAAAAAAAAAAAAAAAAATCATGAGTCCTGCCTCAGAGTCTTATCACAAAGGGAGCTAGCTCTTATTTTGGTCTTCCATGCTTAGAATGGATGCCTAAAGAAAGCAGCCAGGGCCTGCAAATTCTTTACCTCTGTCTCTCTCTAAAGTCCTATAAGTTCTCAGATTATTTAAGACAAAAAGAGCTTGCAGAAAGGCATGAAGAAATACAGGGACACTACTTCAGGCTAAACTAACCTGCCAGAGGGAGGTACAGTTTTGGAGGCACAATCCAACTCGCAATAAGAACCTCAGGATTTGACCTGTACCTGAGTACACTCACACAGTGAAGCTGAAACAGGCAGCAAAGCTTCTTTTCCCAGAGATTTTGCACAGATTTTTGAGCTCCTTTCAATAGAAGAAATTATTTTATCTGCCCACTTCCATCCCACTGTTGATTGTTCCAAGTATACCCTGGGAAACTGTCTGCCATAAACATCCAACCATCGAGCAGTCACAAAAAAGTTCCTTTTTCAGAAAATAGACAAATGAGAATCATTATCATAAAGGCCCTATTATGAGGAAAGAAATTTATTGTTGCACTAATGTTTCTCCTGACGATGTGAGACGAAGAGTCTTTCAAAAGATGTCAGAGTAGTACCTGGCCAGTTGGAGCTAAAAGCATACTGGTAGCTTCAGAAAGTCAGCATCAAACTATATAAAATTGATATTTTTGCTAAAGGAAAGCAAGACGCTATGAACCACCCAGAAAAATCTCATGCTTTTCATCTGTTTTTTGAGTAACGGACAAGATTTACAATCTAGCTGGTAAAATAATGAAGGAGAGAGGCCAGTAAAACTATACAAAGCTAACAGAAACTGCCTTGTACTAATTAGAAACAACGTGCAGTCTGATGACACTTTATAGATTTCAATTACCATACTCGGCAGGAAGGAGCTTTCAAACATCTGTATGATGATTATTCTCCACTGGGATGTCATTTACAGTGCAAAGTATGAAAAACAGGGCCAAAAAATCGATTATAATCTTTGTAAATGAGCATATTCTTGATCTAAGGGATTTGAACTTGTGTGTGGAAATTGGCTTTAAAAGGAGAGACAGAAACTGATTTGACAATGAAATGGGCAGCAACCCCCCCTCCCAATCTGATTTGCACAAAATTAAACTTAAGGATCATTAAAATAATAATTTGCACATAAAGTGCAAGAACAAAAGAATATCATTAGAAGTCAAGCCTAACAAAGCAATGACTAACCACATGCAAGGTTCAAGCAGAGGCTTTCTTTATTTAAATTTTTAGGTGAATATCCAGAAATACTGTCCATTGACCAGGATTACTTGGATGAGTAAAGATATGTACACACTAGGCAGGAATACAAAATCAGATCTTTTATTGTTCTGAATTGTTCTAAACAATTATTTTCATATTTACATAGAAAAACACAAACATGCAAAAGTGATAGGGAGAGTAGGAAGCAACCAATAGCCAATGAGAATGTTATTTCAACTGGTCACTATTTAATACATTAGTGTAGAGAATTAAGGATTTTACCCTGTAATCAAAGGAAACCAAAATAATGTGGAAAAATTTAAATTACCAGAGAAAAATATAAATATAAAAATACAAAATTTACCACTGTAAAATGAAAAAAAAACCCCATCCAACCAAACAAAAAAAGGTTGTTTGAATGGATCAAAGGTTTTCTTTTCTCATTTACTGATTTCCAGACATGTCTGTTATCTCAGAAAATATGCTTAGAAGGTATGTGAAAGCAATGCTGAGTTTTATACAAGAGCAAATGGGAACAGCAATGGTCAACGGCAGAAAATGGCTAGAAAATTTGCCAGTCATTGCATCAGAACCTTAATCACGGTACAAAATCTGGCAGCGTTAACCTGACTTTGCAGATCACCGATATGACCAAGCACCCCAAGTATTTTGTACAGACAGTAAGATGAATATAACTTTTTCTCTTGGAGGCAAAACTTATTTGCCTTTGTAAGGGTAGATGAATGACCTACCAGTGTACTGCTGTACTTTAAGAATATTTTAAAGCACAAACTCACCTAGAGTGCAGATGCTTGCTGAGTAATGCCAAAAGCATGCTATTCCTGTGCTCTAAAGGTTGTCTCCTAGTAATTAAGGAGGTACTAACCTAAGGTGTTGGTTTTGACCTTTAAAGCCCTAAGCAATCTGGAAATCTAGGCGAAAGACCAGGCTTTCTGTGCACTTCCCCCCTCTTTCTTCTCTCCTTTTGCTTTTATAGCGATGATTAGAAAGAAGCTGTCAGTCCCCCTCTGACATTCTGTCATTTGGTCAGACAGGACCGGGACCTATTAAACTCTCATTCAAACTTCACAGCTCATTTCTCCTGGTGGGTACCTGGGGAGAAAACTAAGAGGATATTCTGGAAGAGTTGTTTTATGAAGCTACCAATCAGTTTTGTAGTAGGTTACTACACAGATAAGCAATTTTAAAATGATAGTGGGCTTTTTACGGTTAAGAAAAGGAAGGCAGTCCAGAACATAGGATGAGATCCCAACCAGCTGTGTATAATCAAAGATGGAGGGTGCTTTCACAATCCCTGGTCTCTTCATTGCCATGGAACACCATGGCTGTCACTGGTGTTCTGGAAAAAGGAACTGCATAACGTATTTAATATCAGGTACTCCAGAGCATTAAAATAAAGTCTGAATTTCATGTGAAAATTCAAGATAACTAGGTTAATGCAGGATGTCTGCAGCAGAATTTCAGCAGCACAGCAGTCTCTGAAGCTATTTTGAGCAGTAGCAACTGCTTAAGTAGAATCAGCGAGTGGTCACATTCCCTATTGTTGGGAATAACAAAGCTGGAACACCTCTAACAGGCTACCTAGGGATTACTTCAGCTAAATGCAGCTTTGTTATCAAATAAGAAAAGGATTTTTTTCAGCCTGACAGCACCATAAAAACTCTTGTTCATGCTGAATGACATATGAACAGAGATTGGCATTTATAATTTTCTGCTGGTTAAAGACTCATTCTTGCTCCCATTGAACTAAATGAGGCAAAACTGCCATTGATTTCAATCAGATTGTCAGTAGACCTTAAAGATACTAACCATCAGCACTTATTAATAGGGAATTATCAGCGGAAAACATATTGACTAGTTGATCTAAATACTTTATCTTCGTTCATCAAAACACTTACTCCAAATGAACAAAGACAGAAAACTGAACCCAGACCAAAGGTCATGCTGAACTTACAAATTGCAATGACTGCTGATACACATTACCAGCAGCAGCAGCATAATGTGTATTGCACCCAATCAAACCAATGGACATAATATTAAACGGGAAACACACAGCACATCCCCTCTCAGTTTCCCAGCAGTTCACATTCTGCCTCAATCAGAAACAGCCTCCACCTTTTCACATAAAACATGAAAAATCCATAAAAATTATTTCATACAACTGGCTACTTATTTGCTGAAGGCCTTTAAAAATAAAAGCCAAAATCAACTTGTGACTATAAATGCTACAATTCTTGTAAAAAGCCCTTAAACTCCATTAGTATTATTTTTAACTTCAGAGAAATAATTAATGTACTATAAAAGAGAACGAGTGGTAAAAATTCTGAATTTAATTATATGAATGGTATTCTATAGACACCTAATTGCATAGCAGTAACACAACCACTTTCATTACTCTTTATAGCTTCAGATGCCCATTAGCACAATCCCCAAGGTTCCTTATAAATAATTAGATTAGGAAAGGGGGACTCTCTGATGAAATGCAATAGGATGTGATGCTTATGAAACAGCACATCTTGAATCCAGATGCTGACATGACAACATCATGAAGAGCTAATTTGCACATCCAAATTAATACCATCATGATGATAATATAAAAGAAAGATATGCATATAAAATGAGCTACAGAAAAGAATGTCAAAAAGAATCGAGGTACTTATATTACAAAAATACATCTTTTTGACATTTTAACCCAGTTGGAAAGGTGTAAATAGACTAAATGTCATATTCATGAGCATAGAGCTACTTAAGCAGACTTACTAGAATTTAATCCACTATTTGGCAACACACAGGCAAGCTCTTTAATAAATAGTTATAACCATCAAACATGTGCAGCACTCACATAAACAGGTGAATAAATTTCATTACATTTTATTAAACATCTGTTTCCATTTGATACACTGACTGTTTTTGTATTGTTTGGTGCTTCTTAGGTATATACCATCAACAAAATCCGCAGTGATATTTTTTGAAGGGGCATAAAAAACACAAACAAATGGGTTTTAAAAAATATTTTAAAGAGAGTCAGATATTTCTGCAGTGTCACGAGTTCTCTGTCTGCATATTTACGTATCTGAATAGTTAAGAAATTTCTCCCTCGAATCCACTTAACAGAAAATAATGGGATCTCCATAGAAAGGGAAATAGTTTTCTCCCACTTCTGTGGTTCTCCTTCATGTAAAGCTTAAAACACAAATATACATGTTACAAGGCAGTCTCTACCATTTGCTAATCGGACACAAATGTCAAAGTCGTCTGCTCCTCTCTCCACATTTTACAGCATGTAATGTACATTTATCCTGTTTGCTCTATGCATTTGAGAACATGTTCTGTCAATGCAGAGCACATTAGTCTAAATGATTTTCTACTTTTTCAAAATCGAAATTCACATCAAGCTGATGGGAACCCTTTAGAATAATGAAACATTATACATAAACTCACAAGAAATGATAACACTGCTGAAAAGGATATGGCAGAAACAGAAGGAGGATAAAAGTGAATAGATGGGACACAAGCAAGAGGCATAATACTAGAGGCATAACACTAAAGACATGATAAAGCAAAAATTTGTGGAAACACAATCATTTGAAATTTTCTTATGATACAAGGGTAAGGAAAACCTCATTAAATTAAAAAAAAAAAATCATACTTAAAGCTAATAGCAACAACGTTCCACACTAAGCATTTAGGAATCTACTACAAAATACCACTGAGACAAGGAGATCAATAGGATTCAAGCAAGATGTATGCAGTTATGCACTTACCCACAGTTAGCACTAATCATGACAAAAGTTTACTAACTGGGACAGAAAGATATATTTAAAACAACAACAAAAACCCAAAACAATTCCATATTCTCACAACAATAATCTCAACACTGTGGAAAATAAAACATTTTTCTGGACAAATGATACACACCTAGAGGTAAGTGGGATGCTAACAGAGGAAGAACAGCAAACCTTTCCACTTCATATTTGAGTAGTTATGATGAAGCACGCGTTATTTTTGTACATGATATTACACCTACTACATGAACAACAAGAATTACAGGGTGCTTCATTATTCATTCTAACAAAACACATCCTTTTAAAAGAAGTTTAAAGTGCCAGCTTCTTCATTACCAACAGTCTTTGCTTACTGAGATTGATCCAACACTGTTTAAATCACTAAGAGTTCCTTCCAGGGACTTCAAGGGAAACAATATCAGGACCAAAGTCTACGAGTAGAATACATTAACAAAACCAAAACTCAAATAACCAGCAAGACACACAGGCAACATGCAGTGAAGAAACACGTGAGGCATAAGTGAAAGCTTTTATTGGTATATGAAAGCATTTTCATGAGCTTTTGCCACTGTAACCCTCATGCTTCCTGTACTTACCTGCCTTTTTTTTTGTCACCTCTTGCTGTGCACTGTCTAAGTTATAAGATTCTGGTGGCATGTTCATTTTAATCATCTATAAGGCGTCATACACTCTTGTGGCACTGAAGTGAATAAATAACACAAGGCCTTTTATTTTGAGAAGACACAACTAACTGCTCTTAGTCATGATGTATGTTGTACTGACCCAAATAAAAGCCTCAATTCAATGTAGTTCTTCACTTCAAAGGCCAAATATTTAAAAATATATATATTTTAAAAGCTCCTATGCATCATCCTAAAGCTAACAGTCAATATTTTCCCAATGCATAAATTCACAAAACACCATGCCTAAAACCAGAGCTGTCATGCTAGTTTTTCCTCCTCAGTCTGCCTGCCACGCAGTCTGTGCTTTGCAGCAGCACTGAGACCCATTTCTGGACTTACATGGTGCAAATGGATGACATTTTAGCTCCCTTATTCCCTCATCTGCTTTCCTATAATTCTTCATTATGTGCTTAAACGTTGGAAGTTCTACCCCAAAACACGCTACTTCTGAAACAGTCAGGTGATTTAGATGGTTTTGGCAGATAATGGTTTTTGAAGTTACTTCAGCCTAGGTCTGTGCAATAATTGATATACTGGTAAGATCTAACTTAAGTTCATGTATAATTTCATACATGTTTTATTGCTAACTTTTCCTGTGGAATGGTCTTACATGAAATGTACTATATAATACTAGAACTCACTAAAATCAGGAGATACACACAATCTATCGAAAACCTGAAGAACACAGATACTAACTTAGTATGTCAACTCGAAACAAAACACTATAATTCTTGGCATGAGCAAATTTAGGCAGGTAGTTTCTGTGAAATATTTTAATATTACTTTGTTAGAGAGCAAAAAATACAATAGGCAACAAAAGGTAAAACAGTTCTGGAGCAGGCCCTAAGCTTTTCAGTATTTTCAGACTACAGCCAGAGGACTGATGGCAGAAGATCACTACCACTCTCGCACCTACCATTATTTGGCAAAGCTGGGATACCACATGGCAAGGATGTAACATGTATTCTCTTAATATAGTAGTTCTAAACATAAACTTTTTAAAGATATTTAAAAATATTAATAGGACAACAAGAGGACAACAGGAGGTTGGTTTTACTGCTACCTCTGTTACAACGCAGCTGTATTCTCTTCTTACATCAGTATAGCAACCTCGCACAAGAACATTTATTCAGGTGGGGTTTTTTTCACCTAAAGAATTCATGTACAGCTAAGAATTGCAATAAAGCTCATCATTCATTCCTCCTCACTAGTCTCTTTATTACCCTCATTAATACTGCTTTTCTGTCTACAGACCTGTGCCTTCAAGTGCTTCATCTTTAATTTCTCTCACCTGAATAGGCCCATGGGACTTATCACAAGGGTAATATTAAGTATGTTCACATGACTTTCCAGGATTTTTATGTATGCATCTAGTCTTTGACTTGCAGAGATCATAACTGGGGCTCTAACAGTCCTTCTCTAGGAATCAACTAAATGCATACCAAAAGAGATGCAAATTTGCCTGGACTTGTGGTAACACTTCAGTCTATTTAAGTGCATTCACAGTTCTTGGCAGCAGAAGTTGTTATTAAAAGAAACTCTTGGGAATCTATACAGTTAAATTTTCACTGAAGCCCCTGTATCTTCACAGCCACCTAGATTTTATAGCTGCCTAAACATCACGCACATTAGAGATGTGTCTTAAAGACGGCATCTTTAGGTTGTCATAATATCCTGCCCTGAAATAAAAATGAATGAACTTTAAACAAAAAACAACCCAAACAAAAAATGTACTAGTAGCAGTGGGGAAAGATAATTATTGTTTCCCATCTGTTTAAAGCAAAAAAAAAAAAAAAAACTGTACAAGAAGAGCCATTTCACAAGTCTTCAGCTAAATCTGGAATTTGAGAAAAAAAGTGTGTCAGTTGATGAATTAGAAGCTTAATTACATCTGGGATAAGACATTTTAGAACCCAAAGGAAAAGTGATTTGCTGAATGTCAGTATGCTCAGATGCCCACCAGCGAGCAGTCCCTCCTCTATTCCAGGGTTTCATCGAAGACAACATACATGTCAACCACAGAAGAAGAAACACAAACTAATGAAACTGTGTGTAAGCTGTAATTACACTGTCTCAGTGAATGGCACTTGGGGTATTGTGAACAGATTGTACATTTTAATTCACACAGGGCTTAATGAAGCATTCCCTGTTTTACAAACTTCACCTCTTGATTTAATTAACCTTCATACCTATACATGCACTACCTACCAATCATAAATGTTGGAAAACCCTTAAATAAACTCAAATGCTTTCGAGCCACATTAGAAAAGTAACAGAAGTTCAGTTTATGTTCAGTTTGGCAGCTCAAAAGGGAACTGCAAGCAAATTATAAGGTTCTTAGATGATAAAAACTCACATGGCGAACTTGGCCCTAAATCAGCTCTCCCAAACGTGAGACCTAGTCCCTTATAAAGAAAATGCAACAAAGCAGAATCAATTCAATCACAACAACAACAACAAAAAACTTTCTAAGATTTTACTAGAAGACAATCAAACATTAAAATAATCTAGGAGGCTATACCTTACAGAAGATTTTTAGATACTAAAACACATTCTGTTTTGCAGAACAAAATAGAGGGCTAACTCACATCTTAGGCTTGTAGGCACAGCTTTGCACAATATAAATATTTAAATACATAAAACTATGTAATTTTCACCAACTCCTAAAAATGTAAAGGACACTCATCATTATTGTCTCAAATGTAACAATCATCATCTCTGAGACCACAGCAGTGAATCTTTTACGAGTTTAGGACTGAGCAGGCTGTTTACACACACCCTGCAGGCCTCCCGTTAGCCTGCATCCTCCTGTTTTCCAGTACCACAGGGTCTGCACTTTCCAGTCTTGCACTTTTGATCAGCTTTAGAGCCTGGATTACGGGAATTCTCTGCTCCAGTCATTTATGGCAAAACACTGGGACACTGCAAATAAACGGTGTTTTCCTGCTGACATCAAAGAGTGAAACATGCACGAAACACAACCACTCATTTCATAATTTCCTCCCGTATAAATTCCTGCTCAGCCTCTAGCACTCAAGGACGCGTATCTAGAAGTGCAAAAGGGAGGCTCTGTCTACTCTCCTCTTCTGGTGGGAACAAACCAAAGAGGCAGGGAAAAAGCAAAGCCTCGTTTCACAGTTTTCCGCTAATGAAGGGCAGCAGAAACTGCTGCTCCTGTACTTTGAGGGAACAAAGAAAAAGAATTGGGTCTCACAAAGGCACCTCAATGGCACAGGAGCTACCAGGGCTGCTCCTGGCAGGCCGGGCTCAGCTGAATTTACTTCATGAAGATTTAGTGGCTGTGTAAACGACAAAGCAAAATTGACATACTTTCTTTGCTTCCCTTCTCCCATGATTAAAGTTTACATAATGTACTTAATATTTTACTTCATTAAAAAAATCAAGCTGAAATTACTTAATGCACAAATTCGAAAAACACTCAGTACTGATTTAGAGAATACAGGCTGCATTGGAGAAATACTAGTAAATTCTTCACAACAACAAAGAGCAAGTGAAAGCTGCAGAGATAATTTATGTGAATCTCCAAAGTCATTTTAATAGTATCTCTCATACAAAACGAATCTGCAAAAGTTAGCAAGCATGACACAGAGGAGGAGAACCAGTGGACTGGATAGAAGTTGGCTGAGGGATAAAAGGGAAAGTTTGCCAGCCACAGAAAATGAGGATTCTGTTTGCATTTTAAAATTGAATCGTCTGGTTTTTCATCCAGTACTAAAGACTTACATTACAAGCAAAAAGAAGTAGAAAAACCTCCCTACAAGCCTATGAAGCAACACAGATTGTTACTTTAAAAAGAACAAAACCAAAACCACATACAATAAAGCAGAAAAAAAAATCAACAAAAAGCAACAACGTTTATGGTTACGTTCTGTCACTCCAGGAGAGAGATTGCAAGGAGGGGGCAGAAACCTGTGTAATAGAGGCCATAAAGCACGATTTCAAATTAACTGAGAATTCAGCCAACCTTGACAACTTAAACAGAAGGTACCAAATCTGTCCTCTTCCTTCACTGGAGCTATGCTATTCAGTTCGCGTGAGACGCTCGACCAATGTCAATGTCATTTTGGCATAAAGGATAATAATGTATTTATGATATATCCCTCCAAGGCAGCATGCAAGACCACTCAAGCAAGTTAAAATACACCATAATACATGAAAATATTTGATATATTTTAAACCCGTACTTACTATTTTTCACTCCAGCAAAAAATTTGCAGCCACTGTAAAGCAATATAGCGTTTTGTCTTATGCCATTTTATGGATGCAACCAAATGATGTTGCTCATTAATGTAACTAGAGGAGCAGCTAAGCACACTTGCTTACCTCCCCACACTACTGCTAACTACTCAAGGACCAGCCTTCACCTTTGTTATTCTCTCCCTGACTCTCAGCTCTTGGGTCTCGGCTGCCTGGTAGTAATTTGAACCTAAGATACCAATAAGAAAGAAATATTGTGATGCCACAAAGTGCCACACTGCAGTGAGACCAGGGACACAGTGCAGGACGAATGACAGTGCAATTGGCGTTGGACAGTTGGGGGGGCATTTCGTACGGGATACGCTTAGAGTCTGCTGTGGTGGTATCACAGATCCTATCAGCAGATTGTCCACCACTACCCAGGGTGGTGGCTCAGTTGACAGCAGGGATGCCGAAGGTCCCAATCCAGCTTTGTCTCTCACCTGGCAGAAAGCAAAATTGGAACCAGTGCCTTCAAACTCGTAGTGTGAATTTTGAGATTGTCCTATACAGGGTCAGGAGTTGGACTCAATGATCCTTGTGGGTCCCTTCCAACTCAGGAGACTCTATGATTCTATGAAACTCCCCTGGGCGAAGTCTGAAACCAAATTCTGTCAGTTCCCAAGTTGCCTCAACAAGGGTAGTGCACAGAAAAGGGCCCCTCCTCCTCCTGCCATTTTCTCCCCCTCTTCTACAGCATTACCGAACAAGGTGGACACTCACAAGGCAGCTCCACACAGAGCTCAGCACAAGCTCAGGGAATTTGCTAACAATCTGAACACATCTACAGCTCAGGACCCTCCTCAGTCGGAGTTTGAGTCCACCTCAACCAGAATTAAGTCAGAACTGGGTGACTTTAAGCCAAGGCACTTCTGACTCGCATACTTAAGCACTCAGGGATCTTGTGTTTCAAAACAGAAGCAGCACCAATTTTTTTTAGAAACCTCTACAGGCTATATGGTACTTGAGAACAAGCATTCCCATTCTCCGAGATTTAGACAACTAGTATAGACCCGTTAACTGTGTCTGCATGAAAAAGGACTGAGAAGCAGGCCTTTGCAAATCCTGGAAGCCACAGGGCAGAAGCTGATCTTTTGGGGATGTCTCCTTGCGCTCTCCCATCCTCCTTGCACAACTGACTCACAAACTCCCCTCACCGTACTTTACATTGCGTGAAGGTTGCTGCTACCCAACTGAGAAGGCAAGGCTGCTGCTACCACCTTACACCCTGAGATTCTTCACAAGATGTTCACAACTCTTGAAGGGCAGTATGAGCACCCAGGCTGCCATGGCATGGACCTGGCTGGGTGGCAGAGTTTGCCACAGTATCCTTCACTGCTGTAGTCCGTACACTATCTGTCACAACTATGAATAGTCCTGGAAGACCTAAAAAAATCAAGGAAATGGTCAAAACGTGGTGATAAGCATTCTTTTTCAAACTGTTATTTTCAACTTTGAGAAAGTAGCTATAGCTTTTACAAACATCAACATGAAGATGCAGATTCCTCAGGGTGATCGCTTCCTCCAGCATCTAAAGTTCGTGTTTTGTCTGGAACGGTGAAAGAGGAATACATAGGGCATAATCCAGGATTTATAAGAATTTTGAACTGAACAGTTAGAGAATTAAGCTCATGGCAATTTTAATACCCTCAGATTCTGGTAACTGCAAATAAAGGAAATCTCTCTGGAGCTATCCTGGGCAGCACATTGGGTTCGTTAGAGCAAAGACAGGGTAAGTGTTAACAGCGAGGACAGTGGCCTCTCTTATTTCTTACAAAACAAAACTCTAGATGAACAACATGCCATAGTTCATGTACCACAGAAAACACCATGGTGGTCTGGGTTTATAATCAGACTCCCTTTTCAAAGTCCAAAGCTGTAAACTAATTTATGGACCCGGTTCACTTGCATTTGTTGTTATGACAAAACATAAAGCCAAGACAGCTGACACCTGGCTTCACAGTAAGGGCTTTTCACAGCCCTAACTAAGAAGACTTTTTCCACCCTTACTGGTAGTATTATAGATCTTCTTCAATAACTAAACCTAGATTCCCCCTTCTTGCTGTCGTTGACAACAATCACAGGTGATAGAAACAACAGGTGTTTTGTTTTTCCTGGGACTCTGAAAAATTGGGGGTTGGCGAACCAAGGAGTCCTCCATTTGCTTGTGTACCATAAAAATAAACCTTGCTGTGCAAAAGCCAAATCTGTATCATACACATTGCTTCAGACTGCAACTGATGGAAGACATTTCTACTCTGGTCTGCAATTCGACAGTACAGTGCAGAGCAGAATAAAGCAATAGACTTGGAAAAGCTATTTATAGTGCATATGCCCCAAGGAGATATAGCTAATAACTAATTCATTTCACAGCACACATTTGAATGCAATATGAAACTTCCCAGTTTCTTATCAGCACAGGAGAAAAGACCCCACTGTGGCTTTCCTTAAAATAATTAAGGATTCTTTACCAAAACATTTTAATCAAACTAAGTCTCCACAGCAGTCTCTTCCTTCCCTGCCTTATATGTTTCCTTAAGATGTCCATGCCTATTAAAGTTTTGATAAAAGCGTTTCACAACACAGCAGTTTCCCAAGCTCTTAAAAATGACCCTCATCTTCTTAGATAACACATTTGTTTATCAAATAGTTTTCTACAAACTGGATTAAAATCCAATATATTATTGGTTGTATCAACAGGAAACAAATAGAACAATCTGCTAAAAAATTCAGTGAGCAATACAACTGTAGTATCTGAATATAAGGAGGTCTGGGGTTGGTTTAGATTTTTGTTGTAGGGAAACCAGATCAGCTAAGTACTATTCCATGGACTAGATAGCTGAATATTTTATTACAAATGATTAAGAATTAAACAACAGATAAGAAAGAAAGATAAGTATTTGTAGTACTTGAGACACGTCAATAACCACACTGAGCTTCCCTTCTGCTGCGACTGCGGCAGAAACAAAGCAGCAAGCAGACACAATGCTCGGCGCAATGATAGCCGCCTAATTTCTCCACACCCACAATTTTTGTTTTCTTTTTCTCTTCTTCCACATGCTGACACCAGGTGTTATAACAGCTTGACTTCAATGAGAGTGTCCTAAGAACAGTGTGGTTTCAGCAAATACTGGTGCCAAAGCTGTATCATAAATAAACTGGTAGGGGATGGTGCAAGGAGCCCCAGCTGGTACTCCACAGGAGCTACTACTGTCATGGGACTGTGCTAACTCTAATAGAAAAACAAGGGTCCTTGTGAACAAAAAAACCCCGAACCCCAAACCAACAAAACCCACCAACACCATAGACTATCCTATGGCTCAGAGACTTAGCAAACAATGAACCACTATTTAACCTGGGCCTTCTGTTACTTTTTAATTAAAAGGCAAGGGTTTTTTTAACAGGTTTTATACCTAAATTGTAATTAATTGCTATATGAAACAATGTGAATTAACTCCACCAATTTGTCATCCAGTACCCCTAGGGCCCCTAGTTTTTACTGAGTAGCATGACAACATCCTAATCTTGCTTTTACCACAGCAGAAGCAGCATGAAAATTATTTAAAACACAGGTTAAACATAAAATGTAACTAGATATTGTGATCTTACACAGTCATGTATTTATGTTGTAGGTTCAGTGAAAATGCTAGGAAACAATAGATACATACACATCCTAATGACTTAAACATAACTGCCTTTCCATTTAGCAATCCGGTATCAAAAGTAGTTATCTTATAGATGGAATGCTCGTTTTCAAATTTATCAGTCATAAAGCTTAATGGGTAAAACCTGGATAAACATATTCTAAATCCCTAATTAAATTTAACAGAAAGAATGCAGATCTCCTTCAGTAACCCTTAAGGCCCTTTAGGGTTTGGGGTTTTTTTCCCTTCAGCAGAGTATTCTGATAGCATTAGGAAGTACTGCTCAGTGACAGCTGAACATCCATTTCCAGAATCAGACCTATTTTAGACTGTAAAAGGATACACTACTTTGTGTGTGTGTGTTGATTTTATTTACGAAATGGAGAGCAGTCGATCTGAGATTTGCTCATTTTTAGGTTGGGGAGGGCTTCTGCGGGGTTTTTTTGTTCTGTTTTCACTTTTGCTGTTTGTTCATTATATTTACTGTATTACATGTTTACTGACCATCTGCTTTAGTCTAAATCATTGTATTAATCAGAAAAGAAATACGTCCCCATTGCAGAGCAATCGAGCAACAATATATTAACAACTAAGATTATTAAAGCAACCTATCTAAATTATACTGGCAAAAAGCAGATAACAAAAGTTGCAAAGTGTAGTTATAAGAGGACTTAAAAATGACTACTAAATAAAATAGCATCAGCTGCTTACTTTTTCAGATTTTAGTCTGAGCTAGAATATGTCCAGACTACACGCTACACAAGAACAAGCAAGACTCTACACAACTGATGAAGACAGAAATCAGCTTAGCTGTTTAGATTTCTAAATATATTAAGGGTACAACATCAGCTATTGAAAGTGATTGCCACTTTTTAATTTTTTCTCACACAGTATTTAAAACTTTCAAGAGCAAATGTGCTACCTAGTCATTTTATTAACTCTTTAATCATGACTCCTCCCATCTGCTAAGTGGCAGATGACTTTTTTTAAAGGTAATATTTAATAATATTAATTATATATCAAGTTATTTTANATACAAATAAGTGAAGAAATAAAGCCCAAACAGAAAAGAAGAAAATACTAAAATGAAATAACTAACACTAGTATTGGATATAAGCTTTTCTATGTTTTCTTCAAAGGTCAGAATTATCTATTTTCCCAAGGAAATTCCACGTATTTCACTTTTAACTTTTATAACAAAGGAACAGTGCGTAAATATGTAAGTTGCCAGAAATTTAAGTTCATTAGTTATTAAACTTGTACATTTTAATGGCAAAAAACATAGCATTGCATAATCAAAGACACACAACAGCACATCAGGTTTTTGGAATCTTTGAGTATGCAGTATGGGACTGCTCACATGAGCACCATCTCTGTAATACAGAAAACGGAAAATATCTTTTGAAAGAGCAAGAGGAGAAGGCAAAGAAGTGATCTCCTCCTGAAGTGTATTTGTAACTACTGCCCTGCGAGGGAACACGGTTACTGATCATCCTGTCTCCCTATGATGTACCAATACAGGATCCTGATGTGCCAGTACATCAGCTTGTCAGAGGCGGCTAGAGCAGCATTAAATAGCAGCGCAGCGAGCAAATGTTCAATGACGTTACAGTCCTGAGCATACAGTGAAGTTCATATCAGTATGCTGCTGCTGAAGAACCATCACTTTAGCTGCTAACCGTGTTTGTTGTGTTTTTAGATGGGAATACAGTGAAATAAAATGAACCATTACAAAAGCAAACACCATGCAACACTGTATTATACTCACTCCTCGTATAGAACAGGGCAAAATAACAACAGTCCTGTCCCCTGCCCATTGGTGTGAGGAACATTTGGAAACCCTCCATTGTGCCAAATTCATGCTCTTGCCATAAATTTCAATGAGATTTAAAGATCTGCTTATTCCTGTTTTTCTGCCTTATCTCCCACCATGTTTCCCACTCTGCACCATTTCATCAATGCAGCAAATCCATTAGATCCATTGGTTGTGGAGACCTCTGACTACATGGACTGTTCTTTCTAAATGGATCAGATTTTCCTTCTGCATTAAATCCATGACCCTATTAATAACTGTTCTATCTCCATAGAATCCCTTTTAATAGTTGAAAATCCAAATTAACTTTTCTCTCCTTACGTTGTAAGGTCTCTCTGTCTTAGTGTGTGCTTATTACATTAGCACAACCAGTCCTCTCCAAAACCAGCTTAGAGATTTCTTCCACTGAACACTTCAAATCTGCATCCTCTCCTACTTGCTTCTGATGATATTCATCCTCTGCCCTTTGTGCTGAACAGTTGGAGCTAATAAGATGATCTGTATATCACCATGCTCTAATTCAAGCTAGTATCTAGCTGGAGCATCTTAAGTTTTACTAAAAATGTTTAGTTATATATGAAGACCTTTCAAATAAAGGGAGAGCTTTTGGGTCAAGCTCTCAAAAACAATGATGGAAGAAACTCATTTGCCATGACTATTTTTCAAGATACCTTTCTATACATTTAATTAATTCATTGTGTGACTACTAAGCTGAAGTAAAATTAGCTTGTGATTATAGAGCTGAATACAAAAGCAGCTGCCAAAAATTACATGAGCAAATTTCCAACTTTTCCTAACTTTTGGGTACTTGACTTCATTAAACATGTTTTTCATTTAACATTAAAAATGTCCCTGGGTCTCAGGTATTTCTAAATTCTAATTTCTAAATTCTAAATCCCTTTCATTTATTAGCTGGATTTTAAAACTATCTTCAGCATTTTGCTACTGTTATAGTACTATCTATACCAACAGAAATCTGTCATCCCACAACAGCCCTAGTCTTGCTGCAGTGTGTGGTCAAGGAGAGCCTGAGCCATCCTCTCTTCTTTATCAGGGGCTGGAGGATAGCCTGTCCACATCCAGCACTTCCACAGCAGACATTAAACTCCAGAGCCTTACGCCAAAGCCTATGGTTAGCTTCAATTTCCTTTGCCAGCTTCCAGATATTTCCAATGTGGTGTCCACTGTTTCTCTTGTAGTAAGAGCAAACCTCTCACAAGGCCTCTCCTGTTCAGAAATTATTTTGTTGGCAGTCAGAATTTTCCTAAGGATTGTAAATAAAGAGAGGAGCACAATACTTTATGACCTAAAAACGTCATTAAATAACTTCAGAATTTCCTAGAACAAAGAAAATTAATGCACCTGCCGAATGCTGAATAGATAGATACACAATAGATATAAAGAGTTATCACAAAACACTGGCGGTGGACAAGGATGGGAAGCATTTGATATAGACGACTACAGGCCAGCTGAATGTCATCATAGACACTATCACAACCCAGCAAACAAAGATGTACTCATCTTCCTATTCCACTAATGATACGCAGAGAAAATTACCAATTATCTGTGTGCCAAAGGTGTGACCTGTTGCTGTCAATTGAAAAGATAGACATATTCTTCAATTATTTGCTGTATTGTACTAATTAAAGAGGAGAATTATAGGAACCTTTCATTAACCTCTCAGCAAGTACATATATTTTAAAAGAACTATATTCGAAAGGAGAACAATCTGTAGACCAACTCTGCAAGGCTGAACACCAGTGGCATTCTTTCTTTAAATGTAATATTCTTTTGCCAGACAACAGAAAACAGATTTTATGTAGCAACTTCAAAACCATATGAAACTCACAACTTCTGCGTGACCTACAGACTTCTTTATTGTGTTCAGCTGATGATTTAGGCTGTGGTTGGTATAGAATCTCCCTTAGCAAGACCTGGACGTTCACAAGGGGCCAAATGTGCCAGCCAATCTGAGCTTGCAACTATCCCTTCCAGACCCCAGATGCTCTCCCAAGTATTTTGTGCACTAGGGAGACGCCACTGGAAGGTTTTGTATCTGGACACAGCACCAAAATAAGGGTAAAGCTCAACATTTGAAGGTGGAGGCACAGAACAGCCACAGCCCAACATGCAGCATGAAGGAACCGAGAAGACACAGGCAGGAAGCATTCCCCCATCTTTGGCCAAAAGAAAAGACAGCTCTGAAGCCTTCCAACTCAATATCTAAACCATGTAAAAATGAAAATTTTAATAGCTTCTGTGCAGTTGGATTAATATTCAACCAATGTCATGCTGAAATAAGACAATTAAAAAATGCTTAATCAGTCTTAATTTTTAGATGTTATGGACGATCCAAGCAGAGCAATATATTCTATTGGATACCAAAGTCTTTGAAAACGTGAACCAACACCACCACTCCAAAAACATCCTGAAACTGGTAATGTTCTGTGTTATTAAAGTTCTCTCTCCTATAGTTCAGTAGAGACAGAGGTAGGAGACAGAAGACTTTCCCATCTAAAACAAAAGCAAAGAGAAGTTCTGACCTCAGAAAGCAGGCTAGTTGGCACTGAGATTGCTTGCTCATTCCAACAGCCATCTGAGATACCAAAGCAGATATAAAGAAACCTAATTGTTAACCATCATTTAGAATAGTACTTTATTGATCTATTTTTTTCTTTTGATGATACAGTTGTTATTTTATAGTCAAAGTCTATGCTATGTTAGAACATAGTCTGTTTTCATTTTATGATTGCTGAGCACACAAAATAAATGGAAAATATACGTCAAAAAGGAAGTGGAGTTTTGTTTTAGGTTTTCACTTTTTTTCTTTTCCACGGGTAGTAAAACCAAATAAAATTGTGCTGCCAACAGTCATACTGTCTACCTGCCACTGAAGGCAAGTTTGTAAATCTCAGGAGAGGCTAAGTTTCCCACCAGGCTGCATACTCGTAAGGAGCTGGCAACATCAAATGCCAGAGCCAGGCCAGAAGTCTCTTTCAATTAATTTTTCTGAGAGTACTGATGAAAAGATAGTCCACAACAATGGGGACAAACCGTACTGTCACAACTACCCAAAAAAGCAACAGAATCAAGAGTCAAATGAGATCAAAAATGGTTAGCATACATGACTGTACCTTGGTCTATCATTTGGAAGATATAATTTATCAGTGCAAGCAGTGCAGCTTGTCTACTATATTTAGGGCTAAACCCAGATGGATTCAGTCAAGGAAATCTGAGGATTCTAGATGCCACCAGAGTCGCCTTGTGCACAAGCTTCCTTATAGCTTTCCCTAAAAAACAAAGAAATTCAAGACAAAAAAATGGTGAAAACTTTCCTCATCTAAGGATAATTTTTCAAGCAGGAACAAAACTGTTGACCCTGTAAGCAAGCAAGCACCTTGTTCTCCCAATCACTTTCAATAGCAGAAAAATACTTCCTCAGTGGACATTCCCAGACTTACAAGAGTGCAAGTCACAAGCTGCAGCCCAGATCTTTCTAGCTCCTACGTTCACTTCCATCAGTGTAATTAGCTGAGACTCAAGAGAGTTTCCTCTCTCATACTCCTAACCCCAAAGAAGTAGGTACTATTTTTAGAATTACCAGGGAGGTGCTGATAGTTCAGTCCTGATCTAACTCATTGAAATAATTAAGTACCTTGAAAATTCCTTAGTGTGAAACCCATTCTGCAGCTGTTGAAGGGATTCAACTCAGATTAACCAGTTTACCCTCCATCAAGAACAGTTCAACAGAATGCTTGTTGAAGCAGGATTTTAAGAAACATTAACTGCTTCTGTCAATAAAATTTAAAATGGACCCCAGAAAATCAGTCTACAGGATCTAGAGAACAGGTGCGCTTTCCCTTTTAAAGGGAGGATCTTCCTAACGAAAAATGAAAGAGTGACAAGAAAAAAAAAAAAAAGAAAATCACACAAGCATAAAATAAAATGCTCTATTTCAGAGAAAGAAACTTTTTTTCTATCATCACAACATAAGGAGAGGAAGTTAAGGAACTCATTTTATATTAATATTGGTATTCAAAGCAGAGCAGCCCAAACTATCAAGGCCTCATCCCAGGTCTGTATAGCATCAAAGAGAAAAACCTCATAGATCCGTGTGGAAATATATTCTCCATTTTAATATGTATCTTTCACTTTTCTTCAAAAGCCTTTCTTTTCTAGAAGATGCATTGGAAAACAAATACATACAAGTACTGAATAGGAAAAAAATCTATTATACGTGCCAGGATTGTTTCAATGATTATTTACCCATGCTTATATTTAAATTTGCAGAGCTTTGAAATTCAGAAAGATGAGGTGCTGTATTGAAGCAGTCCTTTTTATGAAGGCATTTGTGAATCTAGTTCAGACAGCAGCAATCCATTCAAGTTAGTTACTTAGGTGTGTATCTGCATGCATCCTCCTCATGAGAGAGTTTTCTTTCTACTTATATTTGCACTATTAAAAGCAGTACTTTTAATAAATGGTGAATCTGAATCAAGCTCACAGTATTCTTTTGGTGGAAATGGGGCAGGTCCTCTGGGTATGTAGACCGTCATATCTCTGTTATAATTTCCAAAAGCAGTGGAGCTATGACACTTGATATCAGCAGGGGACTGGTGTATACCACTACTTGCAAAGATTCAGTATAAGCAGTGAAGAACTATCAGTACGAGTATACAGCATGTGAAAGGTAAATAAAGTGACATGTAGCAAGTCATGTCTTTGAACAGCAGATCAGTGCACAGAGTATTTTTTATATAATCAAATTTAAATACACTTCCATCTCTTACACTGCACTTCCCTTAAAAAGGCAGAGCTCTACTAAATGAAATCCTGTCCCTTATGACTTGCCTTACAAGCTGGGTGGCAAGTAGACATGCGCAATTATTAGTCCAGGGCAATTTCTAAGTGAAGTCATATAGGAATATACATGTACTTTAGATGTGACCCTGAAAACTACTAAAATTAATATCTTGTATAGATGTTCTTGCAAAAGTATTAAAATGCAAGGGCCACTGGAGAAAATACTTTCAAGAGCTTGAATATTCTTGTCAACTTTCTGGCTTAAGAATTTTAGATGCTCAACACTTTTTAAATTATATGATCAATGACTGTGGTGCTTGAATAAAGAATAAATTAATTTATCTCTAGATCATCTATGCCACCACTGGAAGACCTCATCTAAGCATTTATTTGCAGCAGACAACTATACGAGAACTCTGGCAAGTCGTATTTCTGTTATTTCACTAGAAGTCATTTGTTGAGGTTTTTCACTTTTACATTTCAAACCATCATCCCTTAATAAACTCACTACATCCCCATCACCAAGTGAAAACCTAGACCACAGACATTAATTTTCAGTTAAGTACTGGCAACATGCTTATGAGCATTCAGATTTCATAATCACCTTCAGGATGATTTCCACAGTATTTTAAATATCCACAACGGTTACAAATTAGCATTACTTTTCATAAATGCCCTCTATACATTTTGAATGCAAGCCACCAAAAAGCTGTGTCCAAGAAGAACCACTCTCATTCTTTGCTCTCCCTTGTGTATTTAAAAATTTATTTCTAAATGAAGATAAGAATCAATATAAAATATCTCACATTTATTATAGTGCAAAACTATCTGTCATACTTTAATGACTACAATGCTATAATGACTGCTGGTCATTCGTACATATCTTGTAGCTTAGTATATAGCTCTTAAAAATAAGTTAAAGAACACTAATAAACAATAAAAAGCTCATCTAACAATAAAAAGATCAGCTGAAAACATCAGAAGATAAAACATCAATGAACTGTGCCATTAAAAACGCATTTCTAGAAAGAGGATGTGCTTAAAAACTGTATCTCCTGAATGTATATTTTTTATGTTCTCAGACATCCAGGGGCAACTAACAAATGTGAAACAACAGATACATTAAATTTGGCCACCCACAACCATAAACTCTAAAAAAATCTCTTGATCCATCCAGATTTTTCTAGGGTTTTCATTTCACTGAAAAACATGGGAGTTTGTCCCGTGACTATGTGCTTAAAGCACAGATTTGACATAAATAAAAACTAATAATTGACCTAAAAAGACCTTAGCCTGTTCCGCTGAACAGTCAATGGGGAGCTCTGCATGTTCCACTTATTAGGATGCAGGAATCCCAGTGCAATAAATTAAGACTCACTGCTTACTATAAACAAGGAAGAGTTTTACTCTTCCTTTAGTTTGCTGTGACAAGTCTTTTTGTTTTGTTTTGGTGGTTTGGGTTTTTTTGGGTTTTTTTTTTTGTTTGGTTTTTTTTTTTTTGGGGGGGGTGTACTATTTTGCAAAGTGGATTTGTCATTCTGTTTGATGAGCTGATGCACATCTTCCCCTTGATCTCTTTGCAAAGTCCTGTACCACATGCTTAGAAACCTGTATTTCCTGAACATCACAGCTGACTGCTTTACTATTCTGGCGGCATGTACACAGCATGCTGAGGTTTACCTAGATGTCTAGTGACAATGAGGAATTCAAACACTGAAATGGAGCTATTAAAGAGGTGGAAAAGTTCATGCTCTCTACCAGCATCATTTAAAGCCTCTCCAAGATTCAACTTCATCATTCAGTTACTATTCTTAGTCAAATCCTTGATAACTAGGAGGTGGTTTTGTTCATACTCAGTGAGAGCAGAGACCTCATTATTCACTGCCAGCATTTTAGTCCACAGTGGGACATTATTACCTGCATACAGAAAAAGAAGGGGTACCACATAAGGCTCTGGGAAAGAAAATGAGAGCTTTCAGGACACTTCTGGGAGTAATAAGCAAAGGCTTCTTCAGTAGATCCTGCTATCCACTGAGAAAGGTTTGTGCCACTGTATTGTACAGAGCACACAGACAAAAAGCATTCCTAGAGTCTTTACTTTTTTTGTCTAGTTATTTCCAAATTCGTGTTTTCACATACTTATTAGTTGCACTCTCTAGATTTTGATGGCCTTTTAGTATGTAGCACTGTTTTTTACAAGCGTGATTTCTAAATTGAAATTTAAAAGTTTTCTTTATGGTGTAGCCATGACTTCTGAAAGAAGTTGTTTTGTACAAAAGAAGCAGTATCTGTTATTTGTCCTGCTGATATAGTTGCAGGCAGGGTTGGGAGAAGAACAACCTTGCCTTCAAGCAGACAAGAGCTTCTTAAAACCTGCAGAAGACCTGCAAAAGTCCATCCTCCCTTTTTGGATAGTTCACCTATCAGAATATACCTCTCTCTAAATACCTTGTCTGTCTTTTATCGCTGGATCACTGCAGCTACATATCAGCACCATAATGACTTTAAAGTCCTTCTACATTACCTAGCAGTCTTCCAGAATTTTCTGATTAACCAAACAGCAACACTAAAATTGAGAAGACAAGTGGCAGAGTCTGGTAATCTTCCACTAGCAAATAATATCCTGTCAGAAACATACTACCATTTACTAAGACAACAAAAAACAATTAAAAATGGCCACAGAATAAAAAAACCTGATAATTTTTTAGCTGGAAACTACTGATGCCTTTGGGGTGATAAAACAACATAGAGAAATTAGTCGAGTGATTCAATTTTTATTATCATCCTGAAAGAGGACTACTGCTGTTACCACCATTACTAGCACTTAGTTACACATCAGAATATATACCATAAACACAGACTGTGATAAATATTTTCTTGACACTCAAATGCTGCTTTCTCCCAACCTCTATAGATTTTCAAGTCAACAATAGCTGCTCTTTTGATTACAGCTCTAGCCTGTGTGACCAATTTCTTATTCTGGGCTGAATCATCACAAAAGCAAGCCAATTGGTTTTTTTAAAAAAAAAAAAAAAAGCTGACTACCATAGCAACTGGCTCGCAGCCTTGCTAACGTGCAGGAAGGATTTTTTACTTGAACAAGAGCTACAAGTGAAAACACCAGGCCAAAAGCAGATCTGGCGTAACATCAACAACGTGACAGAACCACAGAAGTTGCTTAACCCCTCCCCAATCCCTATAATACCTTTTGGGCAGCGGCAAATCTTCAGGTTCTTATTAAAAAATGGTACAGGGAACAAGGAAAAATGTGTGCTATAGTATTGATTCTGCATATATATCTAGACACTGCAGACCCTCTGCCAAAACAAACAGGATTAAATTTTGAAAAATCAAGTCACAGAAGCGGAACAATAATAGAGCTTGATCTTTAGTTTTAATTAATAATCATATCACTCTATAATTAAAAGGATTTAAAGTTTCTAAAGAAACATCTCCAAATATACTTAACTCTACAGTGTCCAGGTTACTGACTACTTTTAGAAACACATCAAAGCAGCCAAGATATTGATAATAAAGACAATCACTTAATGACAATACCCTCTAAGAATTGCATCAGGTCTATAAGGAATACACTTGAATCAGCATATTACTCTGGAATAACAGTATGAGTCTGTGTTGGGTTTATGTGGCAAGGTTTTGGTGGTGGAGGGGCTGCAGGGATGGCCTCTGTGAGAAGAGACCAGGAGCTGCCCCCATGGTGGACAGAGCCAGTTCCAGCCAGCTCCAAGACAGAGCCACAGCTGGCCAAGGCTGAGGCCATGAGTGACACTGGTGGTGCCTCTGTGGTAACGCATTTAAGAAAGGCTAAACAAGCTGCACAACAGCAGCTGTGAGAGAGGAGTTAGAAAAACATGAGAGAAGCAGCCCTGCAGACACCAAGGTCAGTGAAGAAGGAGGGGGAGGAGGTGCTCCAGGTGCCAGAGCAGAAATTCCCTTGCAGCCCACAGAGAAGACCATGGTGATGCAAGGCATTCCCCTGCAGCCCACGGAGGTCCATGGCGGAGCAGATATCCACCCTGCAGCCCACTGAGGACCCCACACCAGAGCAGGTAGAGATGCCCTGAAGGAGACTGCAGCCCATGGAGAGCCCACACTGGAGCAGGCTCCTGGCAGGGGCTGTGGCCCGTGGAGAGAAACCCACACAGGAGCAGGTTTTCTGGCAAGAACTGTGGCTTGTGGGGGACCATGCTGGAGCAGTACGTTCCTGATGGACTGTACCCCGTGGAAAAGATCCATACTGGAGCAGTTCTTGAAGAAGTGCAGCCTATGAGAAGGACCCACGTTGGAAAAATTTGTGAAGGACTGTATCCCCTGAGTGGGACCCCATGCTGGAGTAGGGGAAGAGTGTGAGGAGAAGGAGCAGCAGAGATGAAGTGGTACAGACTGACCATAACCCTCATTCCCCATCCTCCTGCGCTGCTCAGGGGTGGCAGGAGGTGGCACAAAAGTCAGGAAGGAAGGAGTGAAGTTGAGTCTAGGAAGAAAGGGCGTGAGGGGAAGGTGGTTTTAGTCTGGGGTTTTTTGGTCACTAACCTACTATATTATTAATTAGCAATAAATTAATCTTTCTGAAGGCGAGTCTGTTTTGCCTGTGACTATAACTGATGAGTGATGTCCCTCTCCTCATCCTTTCATCTTATTTTCTTCCCCTGTCCTTCTGAGGAGGGGGACTGAGAGAGCAGCTTGCTGGGCACCTGTCAGCCAACCAAGGTCACCCCACCAGAGAGTTCATTCGTTTGAGGAAAGCAGAAATCTCTCCTAGGCAACTGAAGCTATGAACTTTTTGCTTTGAAGTAGATGTGCCCATCTGTTCTAGGTCGGCTCAAATAGGTTTTCAGTGCACTGCACAGTGAAGGGTTACAGTCCTGTCTCTTCTCTACCATGTTTGGGGTTGCTTGTACTCTGGAGAATCTATTTGACGGCATAGTAAGGACCTTCACTGAGTTTGGCTTTATAGGCCAGGAGAAAAGTCAGCTCTGTTCTTATTTGTGCATTATTTAAGAGGCATTCAAAACCTGCCATAAAGTAACATCAAGTCAAGAGGAACAGGTACAACACCCGCAGTACAGCTACCTAAACTGCTTTTAATATTAGGGCTAATTTTTAAACCAAAGAAGTCCGAGTTAAATAGATAACTCCACAGTATCAAATTAATTTACTTGATCTCTGTAAGCATCATTCCTGAGCTTTTACTGGCATCAAGGAGTGCTGTAAGCCACCCATACCTATGAAAACCCAAACACTTTTCTGCAGTTAAAATGAGGGGAAGAGTCTTACTTTGGGTTCCTGAATCTGAAAATAGTGGCCTGATTTTCTATTAATGAAATAATGAACTATAGGGTAATATTTTTGTTAATATTATTTTTTTGGATCTGACAAGAAATGGCCACAAAATTCTTAAGGTCTTTTGACCCTCAATCTCATGCAGTCTTACAGGGAGTTTATGGTCCCAGGAGACTCTTCCATCAGAGACCACAGACCTTGAATTAACAAAATATACTTTGTTTTTTGAAGGTGATTGCATTGTACTGGTAAATTGCTTGACAGGTTCTACTCATGTTGCTGAAAATGGGCACATTTCTGTTTTGTCTCAGGTCTCTGATACATCATAATTCAGACACCAGATCAGCCTAATTGTAGCCATACATTTGTGCTCAATATGTACATATCTCAAAGTATGTATTTATAATACATAGGGTATATACAGGCTTTGTTATACACCACTGAGAACTATGTACCATCTCAGAACGTATGCATGTCCTTTATTTTCCAAAAGATATTTGCTTTATTTTAAAGTCACATTTTTATTTAAATCACATTCTATAAAAGAGTGCAAAATTCCCCGGTTTGGCTCCATAAACAGCATACACTTGTCATTTTGGTATCTCAAGTAGAAGTAGGAAAAGCAGGACAAAGAGAATCCAAGAAACTTAGCAAAGCTACATTCAAAGTTTTAGTCGCCCTTCATCTTAAAACACAGGAGTTTCCAACACTTCCCTTACTCATTAGACAGGAATGCTTGATGGGCTGATCGTAAGAGAGCTAGCTCTTGCCCATTCCTCATACTTTCAGAATGGGAATTTTTGTTGAGTTTGTTTTGATATACCTTTGCTTTGTTTATAAGGGATGAAGTAAAGAATTTTTTTACTTGAGCCACTATCCAGCAGTTCACACAGAGAGAACGTCACCTGTTTTCTGAAAAATGTGAAAAGGTACTCTGTGGTTAGTATTACTCATGCAAGCACACTTTGTCCAAAAAAGCACCATACATATACGTATGTCAGAGATACTGACACGCTGCTGTAAATATGGCCCTATCACATACATGATCAGATTTTGTTCTCGTACCAGTAATTCTATTCAACTTATGTCAATGCCAGTTTATTCTATTTCCCAGAACTTGTAAATTTGCTCTGAAGAGCTTATGGTCTTAAGCCAGAATCCAAAAAGAAAGAGAGCAGGATAAGCCAGAAATATGGTTACCCATTCTGTGTACTTAAACACACACACTCACTCTTGCCTATATAAATTAGAAAAATCTACATCAAGGACAGTAACTTATTATAACAACAAAGGTCAAACTCAAGGAGGGCTGGGATACAAAACTGTCTTTGACCTCACCTCTGAAAGAATTTTTCCATGCTCGAAGTGGCATGAAAGAAATTACAAAGATGCAGTACCACAGCAGAGATTCAGTGACTGAAGGACATAACGGTAAGGCCAGAAAACTAGTGCTTGAGATAGCTTACGAAATAAAAAGTAACCTAATCAGTAACAGTCATAACAATGGCTCCAGGTCTTTCAAAAACTTTGGGAGAGGGCAACACAAATGCTCAGAAAGTCAAAGAGAACGCTGCTACTCTATTACCCTTCATTTACCTTTCAGAAAGGCATTACTTGAGCATAAATACTTATATTGTTCTTGTCATAAAATTTATTACGACAAAATAATTATTTCATAGACAGTATTATCAGGAATTTTAAAAGTAACGTGAACAACCAGGGGTTTTTTTCGTTATTAAAAAAAAAGTAAACTGTTTAAGGGTATATATCTGCATGTTAGTCCAACTGATAAGTGTCTGGAAGCAACTCATTAATGAGAAGGAAACTCAGTGGTAAGACAGTAGAAACTGTTCCTCCTAGTACAAAGTACTGCTGATACAGACAGGGCCCAGGAAAAGTATTACAAAAGTATTAAACACAAAAGGGGGCATCTTAGCACAAGTACAGTATATTCAGTATATTTTTATATACGTTAAAAAATTTATATATATATAAATTTATATATATATATATATAGCACAGCACAGTATTTTTTTTTATATATATATATATAAAAACAATCTGCCTGGTTACAATCCAGTCACAGGAAAACATCTAAACCATCAAATACATGTGCAGCACACCAAGTGTTCATTATTACAGCATTGTAGTGTAGAACCTCATTCTTTCCCATAATATTTAGATTTCTGAGTTCAAAAGTGAGTTGACCTAGGCAGTTCAAGGTGTTCTGCAAGCTACATAAAGGTGTTTGATTAGTTAATCTCAGAAGAAGATGTGTTAAACCAGGAATGTGAAACAGATGCATCTACCCGAAAGCTCTGTCAAAGGTCCTCTGCATTATAGGCAAAGAACAGCATCCCTGTAGAAGTATGTAATATTACCTTCTCTAAGAAGCTGTTCACCCCATTATGAAGATGATAACCCACAGCAATGAAGTTAGCTAATTTGCCCAAGGACACCTGTACAATTAGTAGCTAAGTAAAAACAAGAACTCTTTATTTTAGGTCAATGAAAAGTCTCCATCTAAACACGGGTCGCTAGTATAGAAGACAGAGTCAGTACCATTTCATGTGGTTTTCTGCAGTCCAGTTAAAAAATACAAACAGAACAGATAGTGTGTGCAATACAGTTACTCAGCAGATGAGAGACAGAAAAAGGAGAAACAAAGAGAGAAAAGGCTACATGCCTTTACTTTTATTTTAAGTATTTAGGATTTGCATCATCTTTGGGACATCTCAGACTCCAACAACATTTAGAACATGCAGTGTCAAGGTGTGCCACTTCCTCTAGGACACAGTTGTTTTCAAAAATTTTTATTCACTGCTTGTAAAGTGACATAATACAATCAATGAACTGCAGACATCTTTATCACATTTGCTTTTTGTGGCTTCCGAGATCCATTGTCATAAGGGCTTCCTGTAACCAGCCATCTGGGATGAAAGCAAAAAGTCAGAGGCATCCTTACCTCCAAGTCCATCTCCAGAATCAACCTCATAGATGATCTCCCCTTCCATGTTGTCTCTAGGATGCAGCAGAAAGCAAGATCTTCCTCAAGTGATTTACTCAGGCTCCAGAAGGAAGCTGAATCCACGCACTCTGCAGCCAGCAGGTGATATCTTTCAAAGAAAAACATAAAACAAAGCCATTGATCCACTTCTGCTATACAACAGAGAGATCATTTAATTTCTCCCTTAAGCCTCCAACTTTTCAAAACTGTGTGCCAGTTCCAAATCCAATATCTCAGCTCCTTATATCAATACAGTCTTTTCAGTGGGTATCTGAGCTCCTTTTTACTCGTAAATTCAACTGCCATTCACAGTACAAACCCTCCACCCCATATAAAGAGGTTGCATCAGCCCAAATTCCAGGACTATATTGAGGGGGGGAGCCTCAGCACAGAGCCATGCTTATTCATATGGCCTGACAGGACCATATGGAGCAATATACTACCCATCTACAGGATTAGCGCTTCTCTGGCACGCTGTGGGTACTGTGAAACCAAATTACATTCAGGTTGCAAACAGCAACACAGAGTGAAAGCACACAGATCACGTGGGTTCGCTTTCTTAAGGCTACTCCTAGGGTCACTTTAAGTTTAGGTAGAGAGCACATCTCAGTTTAGCAATGGACTTGATTTGCACATGAATGTGAAGAAGAAAAGTGTAAAGATGGGTGTGGACAAAAGAACAAACCCACCTCTTGGCATATTTAAAAGAAAGATAACAAGGGAGCAAAATCTTTTTTCCCTAAACTGAGCCTGAATAGCTAGTTGTTTTTCCATCACTGCTCCACTGTAGCTAGTTTTTACCACCTACTCCTCTTTTTGAATAAAAGAGAAATAACTCTCAATGAATTAAAAAAAAAGTACTAATGAGTCAGGAAACAGCCACGCATCAGTGCCTTTGAGAAGCAAAAAAGACAAAAAGCAATCAGAACAGCATGGAATTACCAGAGTGGTTCTGCAGCAAGCGGAGAACTGTCATGTATCAGATGCTCATGATCCAGACAGCAAAGCAGGGATGAACTCCACCACTCATCCCCTCGTATAAGATTTGCAATCTGATTATTTTTAAAACAAAGGAAAACAGGAACCAAAAGCCATCCAGAAAGAGCATAGAGGCTTCTCTCTGCCACAGATGAACTCGGACAGGCCAAGAACATAAAACACGATGAGAGAATGACAATTGAGTACATGACTGATGTGATATATAAAACCTAGTTCAGGTACCATTAGAGCTAGTCATGGAGCAATGTATTGGCTGTCTCCCTGACAGTTTCAAATGAACAAATAACAATTAAGTTTTATTTGCAAGTCTGTGGCCTTCTCTTTTGCTTTTCCATGTCATCAGGATTGCATTCAAATTGTCCCATGCCAGTGCATTTTATTGAGAGGGTGGAAAAGGGAAAAAAGTTCTGTATTAACATGAACTGCCCTGTATGTTTTGTTTAACTCCCTTCTTCAACTTCCTATCAACAAGAAAGCAATAAATATTACACACAAATCTGTATTCAGACACCAAGTAAACGAAAATCAATAGTTCAAGTACTATGTCATTTTGCTGATAAAAAGAAGGGCATACCTAGAAGCTTCACACCAGATGACCTCTACTTCTTCAACTTCTTCAAGCATCTCTCTCAGCATCTGCATGTTTTTGTCGAGTTTCTGCTGGTTGAGCCAGTGTAGGTGTATGCCATGTAACAGAGCATGCATGGCACTGCAAAACACTGAGCAGACTTTCCATGGAGTGAAAATTGTAGTATAGCCATCTTACACTGCTGATGCCTCTTCTTAAACTCAAATCAGTGATTCAAGGTGTTCTTCTAAATCAGCATTCACATTTTTCAGAAAGTATGCTACTGCAGTTTGCAAAAGACTGAAGACTGAGAAAGGACCCATGATAATTCTGGTTTTTAGTGATGAAGTATCCATTGCAAAAATTTTAGTTTGGTAAAAAAAAATCCATGCATTGTATTTTAAAAATATGAAAATACTTACCAAATAAATAACTGGAACACAGTGGTTATAATATCAAGCTCTGGCTGCATATTCACACCTGAAATATCTATGTTCCAAATGCTGATTTAGGATACTCACAAGAACATTAACAATCATAGTTCTTGTTTATAAAAGCAAATGCCATCAAGCAATGAATATTGGATTCCCATGATCAAAAAAGCTCTACTGTAGATGTCACAGGATTTAGTACTATTTTTACTGGACAAATGGGTCAGATGAGCAAATAACCATAATTTGAGAAAGTCAACCACAGCCTTTCAAATTAAAGAACTTTTCTTGCAAGTTTCCTTTTGGAAAGGTCGTCTTATTCTGCTCAGATAGTCTCATTGCCAACCCTGGGTTTTATGATGATTGCTACAGTCCTCCTGCACGGTAATACAGAAACCGTGTTTGTATAAAGTAACTGCTGACCAAAGGACATTGTGCAATGTCTAAAAACCATAGAACCATAGAATCATTAAGGTTGCAAAAGACCTCTAAGATCATCAAGTCCAACCATCAACTAACACCACCATGACTCCTAAACCAGGCCCTGGAGTGCCAC
>WAAD01010541.1:59904-118760 GCA_013389945.1 Fregata magnificens
ACTTGCTGAGGGTGCACTCAATCCCCTCACCCAGGTCATTGATGAAGACATTGAACAAAACCGGCCCCAGAACTGAGCCCTGGGGAACACCGCTCGTGACCGGCCGCCAACTGGATTTAACTCCATTCACCACCAAACTAAACACTGTATTTTTATTCAGGCTTTATGCCTACATATCTGGAGGAAAAATAACCTGTGCCCAGCATAAATACCTCTTTCTGTGTCTACTTAGAACAGGTGTTACACAACTTAATGTGTTCATCCATCTGTAAACAAAAATGTGTGTCCTTATGAAAAATCCATAAAGTCTCTCATTTTGCCTTATCGTAATGAACTAAATGAAGTCCACGTGCCTTTATCAAAACCTGTAAGTGTAGAAAGTAGTAAATTTCAAGACATTCAATGCATAAGGGTTGATTACTAAAATTAGATATCAGTATTGTGAAATACTAGCATTTCAGTGCAAGGTTACTGAGACATTAAGTGGAACCAAAATCTTTGCTGCCTAGTTAGAAAATTACTACTATTATTCTTGTGGAAAACTGAGATTAAAAGAAGAGAAACAGAAGAAAAACTGTTTTTAAATAATTTATTATTTTATGTATATTCCTTCTGAAACAAATTAATTGTTCTTCATTACACGCTTGCTGTCTCTTCCTACTTGGTATCTGTATAAAAGTTGCTTTTAATAGCATGTCACTCACAGTTGAACCTTTTTTTGGGGGGAGGGGCTGATGGTGGATACAAAACCCCCTATTGTTCTGTTCCCTGGCTATGAAATCTTTTTAATTAAAAATTGAAAGCAAAATGATGCAGCAGTACTGAAATCTAGAGCTGCTCAAATGTAATCACAGCAATGGGGTAACCACAGAGGTGGAATGCTTAGTGCAGAACTGCTTCACGCTTGGCTGTGTTGGCTGTGAGTTTATCCCCTCTACTAGGGAGACAAAAACCTGAAACATTTAAAGTTCGCCTTATCACAAAGGAAAAATTCCACAGCAGAGAAGCAGTGCAGAATGAGGTACGACTAAAGCTGTTTTAAAACAGATAGGATGCACTAATGAGTTTGATACTGTTTAAATTATAGAGCCTTCAAAACCCACACTACCAGGACTCCTTTGGTCACATAGTTTCATTTTTTGGCAGCCTTTGCTTCTTCCTCATCCAAATCCTTTCCCTTGCTAATACCATACAGTATACCATAAAGTACCATTTTCCACCATCACACCAGAGAGTAAAGCCACCTGGGACCAAATCATCATTTGGTGCTGGCATCTGGTCCTTGATGAAAATGCTATCATGAGGGGAAAAAAAAGCAATGAACAGGTTTGCTTAAGTTTTGTAATCTGAAGTCTTTGTCAGTTGCTGGGAAGTTTTTTCTGGTGTTGAGGGAACAGCACACGGAAGGAGGCTTGGGAAGAGTCTCAGAAAGACCAGTTGTTCACAATTCCTGCCTGAGTGTAGTTCACAGAACCATCCATGTCAGAGCAAGGCAGCACGTGGCAGGAAGATGAAGTCAAGAATGCACAACTAGATACTACTTGCATGATCTAATTTTTTTTCCCCTCAGCGCGGTTAAAGAAGCGTCCCTGCTGTTTTAACACGTGCCAAGGAGTTATATTCCCAAGGAGAGGTGCAGACAGGAGAGCGATAGATGAATTCCTGTTATTAGTTGCCTCCTTCAGACCAGTGCCTGACCCCAAGCGCTGTACAGTGGGGTGCACAGAAGCTGCATATGCTATCCCTGTACTTGCCATGCAATCCCACAAACTGGAAGAATCCCCAGCCACAGATACAGTGGTGATCTCTGATCTTTTTGATCTGCCTGAGTCCGAGAAAGCCCAATCCAATGTAAATGACTGTGGTCCCTTGGTCTTTCTGAAATGATCTGGTTAGCCCTCTGGCTGCAGATATTGGATTTGGGGGAATTAATCCCTACTAAAGTAATGGAATACTACCACTGGAGCATACGCACATTATGATAACAACGTTTGAAAAAGCACAACTTGTGTCACAAAAATCAAAGTATAGTAAGAATATGTATATCTACACACTTTAAACCTTCAGGGAACATTACAAGTTTAATTCTCCAATTAAAGCCAGAAAGATCATACAGTTTGCTAGATTTTGCATCAAGTGCTGAGATAACAAACATGCCAGAATTAAAATGCAAAGGGAAGACCAAAGTCACTGCAGTAGCACACTTCTCTGCTAACTCAAAGACCCCACCAGTCCCAAATACATGGTGTGAGTGCACTTTTTCAAACAGCTTTTTTCATAACAGATTCCTACATAAGCCCAAACTTCTAGGCTGCAGCTAGACAGACCTTCCCCAGCTGTACACTGCCGACTCCTGTCCATAAATCTCAGAGGGTCTTTTCAGGTAGTTTATGCAAGAGATCGTTCATCTCCCTTCACCTCCCTCCATTCTTTTGTCTCTTTGGAGCACACTGCAGAGGGCACAGATCGCAAGACCGCTTCCCTCTCCCTGCTCACTGGCCTTTTCTGTTCTGTTTGTTGGCAACACCATTTTTTAATGTTTTGCACTGGGTGTCACTGGAGACATGTGGAGAACATACTGGGCATGAGAATTAGGTGACTGCAGGAAAACATCTGACATCAAGGAGGATCCAAAAGTAGAAGAATACCAGATTTCTAGCACTATTATGTTCTTATACCAACCTCATCACAGGAGCAGAATAAAACTGATCGGTAATTCTTCCATGTAGTTCCCCTGTCTTGGGGCAAGAGTTGGGGGGAGAAAAGAAAAAAATCTGAAAATCTGTACTACTACATCAATAGAGGAGGCCAGTGCCAGATCTACTTCTGAAAAGGTTCTGTTCCTCGAAGTTTACCATCACGTGGATCTACAATGAATTATCAGTGATATAGCTGTACTAGTCCCGTGCCTCTGCAGGCAGCCAAACTTACACAAGGAGTCCTGCTCAACTAGTTATTTTTGCTTTCTCTTCATTTCCCTCATTTGTCATAAGAATTTATTCAAAGTTAATGAATCAGTCCAAGATTCTTCATACATATTTAAGTGCTTTTCAAAAAAGAAATCTACATTTTGGAAATGGGTGGAAATCTTGTATTCAGTCAGGCATAACTATGCTTGAGTTAGTCCTGCAGTAATACCCTAACAAGAAGCCTTTCTGACTACCAGACTTGATAATCATAATTCCTTCCTAACAAGGCTTTCAGTGAGACTGTTTTATTATTCAGAGAAAGTCTGAGTTGAATAGATTCACCTCATTTCACCACAAAGCTGCATTTTTTTGAGATATCTCCATATGGAAATCTTGAGGAAGTCAAAAGGAAGTTCATTATGGGCACTGGCATTTTAAACACTGACAAAATCCTCAGTTTTCAATACCTCAAAATAAGCTCCAACTCAAGATTTTGCAAACTAAGATCAAATGCTAACAAAATGGCTTGCTGGGAACAGCCATGAAAGGAGATCCATGTATTCTAATCCTGCAAAATACAGTTCAGGGAGGGGATAAGAATCAGTACCAACAGATGAATTTCACAAATTCATTCCTCCAAAACATCCATCTGAATTGGAAAGAGGAGTGATTTCTATGTCTGAGGTACTTCATTTCTGCACATATTTTTTTCCTTAACAAAGTTTATATTTTCAAATAACTCCATACCTGTTTTACCTGCCAAACTTTTTTACTACTCATCACACACAGCACTTTGCTTTCCAATTGTTTTTCTTTACATACATATTGTGACCACTGTGAAGAAAGTTGTTTCATGCACTAGTGTGCAACAGGGTTGGCAATTCAGCCTCTATTTTAGTATAACAGAGTACCACAAAACATTTGACACACTAGTCTCTTCCTTCTGGGCCAGTGCTATAAGGTACAGTGTGAACTGTGCACTGTAAACCTAGAATTCCTATCAAGCAAACACAATGCTCTCTGTTACCTTAGAAAAGTAATTTTGCAATTTGGTTCCTCTGCTAATGGCAGAAACAGTAACTGTGACGCGTGCAGGAACAGTAGAGTCCAAGCTAACATTTGTAAAGCCACCTGATTATGTTGATTATGATCTGAAAACATATACTACATATTACAGTTTCTGCTCTAGGCATACTAACTCAAAAACAGAGAGCAGGGTATTATACCAGAAATATTTTCTTTAAAGATGTGTCTAAGAAGCCTATTTCTGTAACTTAAAATTTATTATATTGTTATTAGGAATCTGTGTATTGCAGCAAAGATTCATCAAAAAGTTACATATCTTTGACATTTACACAAATTGATTGCTGCGCACAGTGTAGTTCTACTATCATTACCAACACAAAACACACCTTAAAAACAACCCCAAAACACACCTCCTTGATTTTAGTGACTTTTCAGTTTACAGTCTAAATATTCCTTCAATTTAACAAGATGTTGAGTTTCACATTAGAGACAAAGCTAACAAAATAGCAGATTTTTCTATTTCTAGTAGGACTGTCTATTTCCAAAGGAGAGAAACTATATTCCATTTTGAAACCCACATTCTTATTGTAATTAGCAATGACTCTAGGAGCATATAGCAAAACCAAGGAACTAATCAACATATTGATCAAAACATGATTTGCCAAAAACTGTACAGAAAATCTGATTAAAAAAATAAGGGAGACAAAGTAATAATAAAAAAAGAACAAGTGAAATAAAAAAGAACTTCAGTACTAGCATGGTTTTGCTTAGAAGCTTGCAGTGTAAAAACAATTTGCTTGCCTTAGGTTTTAGCTGAAGGCCTAAATTAAGCATGGAATACATACTTAGAGTATTTTCTCATTTGTTTTAACATTAATTTTCAAGACAATGTTGAAAAGCTGAATTTATGCCCAGCTGTAGTTTTTATAACCAACCAAGAGAAATTTAGTTTGTATGCTAGAGCAACTGTGGAAATCAATTCTTAGTCTATGACCTTGCTTACCGCAGCTTGAAGCCTTGCAATAAATAAATGCCTTAAGCCACAAATAAGAAACATTTGGTGAATCAGAGAGACAAATAACACAAATCTATATGTGTGTATATAGCATTAGAAAGGTCATATAAGATATAAAATTGGCTCTTTTCTTGCTCTAACATAACAGTGTTTGAAAGGCAGGACACAGTAATTGGCTGCATTAATACCCAGGTGGTGAACAGTCATGAGTACCTATTTTCTTTTCAAATGACAATGTTCATCCCTTTAGAGGACTTCTTGTAACCTGCCTGCTTTTTTACTATGGACAATGCTATAATGCTTAGAAATACAGCATCTGTGAAAAATATCTATTTTCTTTGTCCTAGCATATGCAAAGTCTTTCTCTAATGCACATTTAAGCTTCCTTGTGAGATTGCTCAGTGTTTCATCACTAACAACAGGAAAAAAAATGCCAGAGCTCGTGTGCTAACCTGCACTTAGTCACAACTACCCTTCTTTCTAAGCCGAATCTCTCAGCTCCTCACCCTATATGTTATTACTTATTTCTCACAAGAGTACAAGCTGTAGTAAAGTATCATTATTAATATCTTACAATTATAATTCACAGAACATTCCTGTAAACAAACCTGTACCTCTTTAAAAACACACCTTCCATTCTTGATGTATTTGACTGACTGTAGATTCTAAAATTAAGTAGTACAAAATAGCACTAGTTGAGCTAATTTCCCTCTCTTAATTGTCTCCTTCCTGTTACACTGGAATTCAAATGTGACTGTGACTGACACTCCTTTTTAGATTAGCATGGCATTATTAATTTGCATAGCAGGTGATGGGAAGGTTTCCCTTACTTTAACCCTAAATAAAGGATGTAATCTAATATGAAATGAAAGAATTTGGAGATTCATAATTACCCTTGAATTGGAATTTTATACAGAAACCAAATCAGAAAAAGACTTGCTTCTTTTAAATATAATGAAAATTTTAGTCAAAGTAGATCATTAGGTCCTTTCTAATGTTACATTTTCACAAGATCTTGTAACATGTTGTGATCAGTTCTCAATCAGTGAAAGTTTTGCCATTAATATAAATAGAAAAGATTGAGAACCAAATTGAAATGCCCTTTTCAGTTCTTAATAAAAATCACAGGTGCAGCATCCAAAGGAACATATTTGTGCTCTTGTGGCTTTCAGGTGTTAATGCCAGGTGCCAACACTCCCTGTACAGGATGGAGAAAGACATCGTACCTCCTGGTATGGGACAGAATTTGGAACAATTCTCAGAATACCTGACCAAGCAGTCAGTCTAACAGCTGTGTGTACACAATTTGAAAAGACAACATACCATACACTTCTCTTATTTTAACATCAACTTCTTTATTTTAGGTGATGCTTTTCACTGAAAGGACATTGATCAGAAGAGCAGCTTAATCCATTTTTGCTTTCTTTATAGTGTCTGCAGTAACGGCAAACCAGCTACTGAAAGACAGGGGGAAACATTTTGGGTTTACAGTCTGTGAACAGGGGAAAGCACTGTAAAAGAATGAGGCTGAAAGAGCCAGTGATAGGTCATAGTCCATTTAATCTATTTTCAAGTACTTCTCCCTTACTGGAAGCCTTTACATATAAGCCACTTATTTTGGAACCAGAATTGTCATCTCATTGAGGGAGGGAAGATTAATTAGCAACGAATTGCTCACAAGCACCATGCTTCTTGGGAGCGCCCAGTCTGGGACAGCAGTACTGATAAAACCAAAAATGCCATCAGAGGAAAAGATAGACTTACAGTGAAACTACTTAGCTCCCCCTACTTAGTTCTACCTATAAGCATAGGCATACCCAACTAACATCCAAAAAACAACTTAGGAGACTTCTGAACTTCTCTTCTCCAAGTAAGGATCGCCTTTTGTCCTCAACGTATGGATTTATTCCAGACTAAGGGTGACTTTTGTGGAGATAATGCCAAGTACTTATTAGTCAGAACTGATGTCTGGAAATAGAGGAGAAACTATCACATTCCAGATGCACACAGTGTTTTCATACTGAAAAATAAGCTGTGCTTGAGCCTATCCCAGAATAGACTAATCTTACCAACAGCTAAAGCAGAGCAGGAGGAAGTCCAATTTCGCGCATGCTTTTCCATAGCTTAAGAGCAGGAATTTTAGCTTGGCAATGACCTGTGTTTTACACCTAGCTGGAGAGAACTCATATTCCAAACCGAAGCCCCTCAGGTAATAGCAGTATTTTACAGGTATAAAAGCATATACAGTTCCCAAATTTCCAAAGATTTTGCAAATGGCATTAACCAGACCTCTCCGCAGCTGTTTGTGGGAACAGGCAGGTATTAGCATAGCAGTTACAGAAGTGGGGAAACCCACACAGCAAAAGCCTTCCTGAGAGGCAGTCATCTGCACAGTCTGGAGTAGCCCTCGCTAACGTTGAGACCCTCTCCTCAGCACTAAGCATCAGTTAATACTGACTCCCTACCCAACTCCACCTCTTATGTCCTATCTTGCATTTTAAATTAGTTTTCATGTTACGGTCTTAAAGGCAGTTTGTTCTAACTGCAGGAGAGTTGTTTGGTGTATTAATTTGGATTAGGGGAAACTACTTCCCCACCAACGAAACAACAAATTTACATTACAACGTGCAGCTGATTATAACCAATGACTCTTACAAAAAAAAAAATCTAAGATTCAATATTTGTGAAACAAAGCAATGTATTCACTGATGGCTTTGTATCAGCATAAATGACTAATTACTCTAATCAGGAAGCTCAAAAGATAATGAAGTTGATTTATTATAAATACAGGGCCTTGCCCTCTTATAAAAATGACTTGCTCTGCAGTTCAGGACACATATTGATTTATGGCACTACTTGTATTCTCTTATTTTTTATTTTAACATTTAATAATAGGTGAAAAATGAATTAGAAGTAAACCAGAGCAAGACACATTCCCAATATAATGGTATTCAATTCCAAAGAAATACTCATACATTATCTATATCCTAATAGTTCACTAACAGTAGAGATACAAAACTATTTTGAAAAACATGCAGAGAGTAAAAGATTAATTTGGCCAAGATTACAGAAAGAGTGAATATTCTTGCCTTTCTTATACATGCCTCTTCATTATTTAGTGATACCTGACATCTGTTGCCGAGACCAGCTGAACTCAACACAAATCCGGTTTAGCCAGGAATAATAGAGAGCGCCATATTAAAAAAAAAAAATCTCTGAAGAGAGATTATGAATCACTTATGGCATAGGAGTCCATCAGAGAGAGAGACTGAATCTGCTTGGAGTCTGGTAGTGGACCAGGAAGTGTCTTAATATCTTTGCTGCAAAGCCACTTTGGAAAGCACTCTGCTCTCTCCTGACCACTGCACCACCAGTCCTTTACCTCACCTAAAGGCTGTTTATGGACAGATAGAGCACTTAAGACATGTCAGGTCCCCATGACAAGGCTTATAGGTTTTTTGCACTGCATTCAAACTAGACCATACAAATTTTTACAGTACATAACTTTTAAACAAGCACAAAAATCATCCATGTCTAACCTACTTACACTAAGATTAAATTGCTTAGGACTCTCTCGTCCACCTGAAGTCCTTTAACTTTGTCCAAACAAGATGACTACCATGAATTACCTCTTTGTGCATATTTGTGTTGCAGATTTTTGAGGAACCCTCAGGTGCGTTTCTACGTATTTTGCTGCATGGGTGAAGGGAGAACCAGCGTGCCAGAGATCAGAAGAAACATTTTTCGTAGTTCACTGGTAACCAGCAAAGTTCTCTAGCTTATCTTAAGTTTTTGGGGTAATCACTGGAGTCCCAGGGTGTCCAAGGAGACTGTCACACAACTGCGTGAGTATGAGTACAATTGCTCAGTCAGTTATTATAGTGGTAATGATGACTATTGCATTGGTATGTGCGGAAAACAGTGATTAAGGGCAACATGAGAATATTTTCAACATGAAGAATGTTTTCATAAACAGGAAGATCTGCTTGATCTAACTTCAACTCCAAGCTCAGCTAAAACAAACCGTATTCCTCAGGGCACTGCAACAAACGGATTATCATCAAATAAAGACACTTGGTAGCCAGGTTCATATTACAGCTCCTTCCTGTGCTGACCAGCACAGTCACCGTGACTTCACGTTCCCCCTGTTTTAATATATCCTCGCATTGTCTCTTGTCTCATACTTAACACTAACATTCCTCTGGGCAGAAACCACCTCCTTCTTGTGTGTTTACAGAACCAGCTGTGCCTAGTGACTCTTAGTGTATAAATAACAATACAAATAACAAGAAAGATATAAATCTGATCATGATTTATGACAGAAAGTTAAACAACATACTCAGTTAAATCTCTGCATTATCAAAGTCAATGGAAATTTTTATTCCTGAAGCTAGGGTTTTTCCTGTTGTATCGTCATGGTTGGTATCTTCTTAGTACAAATCCTCTTTGACATAAAAAACTTTTTTTTAGTCACCCATCAATTCTGATACCTTGCAGTTATTACCACAACCACATAAAATGGAAGTCAGAGTAGTATTTTCACGAGCACTTTTGTCAAGTATTCTCTTGCTATCAAGCATTTCTTCCAAGCCTGGTGGCGCACAGAGAAAGTCCCAGAATTCAGATTACTGCAGTTTGGAAGACATCCATCAGAAGATTACTAAAAGGCATCTGCTTTGGTCCATGAGTGGCACATATGGGTTCAACCTCTGCTATATTCTATAACAACTCACTGATAACCAGACGCCAAACCCCACTTTTGCATAGCTGCAAAAAAAACGCATGCTACTATAGTAATTAGAAAAGAGATCAGAAAGTATGGGATACTTACCAATTCAACACAGGCTTCTAAGACATTTAATCAGACTCAGATAGCTCGGATAGTGCTCTGATATATATGAATATATGGATGACACCGCATACATAATTTTTAAGGACTGCTGATTCAGATTGTTTATTTTCTTTGTTGGATTTTTAACTCACATGACTGGTTTCATACTTAAATCCCTTTCAAATAAAGGTGTCCTCATTCTATGAAGTGAACCATCTGGAGTTTTGGTTTTTTTTTTTTTTAATCCACAGTATTAGAGGTCAGGCAGAGGCAAGTGTTCAGGGGAGGATTTCTAACAAACTAAAAAAGAATGAGAAAAACAAATTCAAATAAAATCTGACATAAAAAGAGGAATTCTCATCCACAAAATGAAATGCCACTCTTTTACACAAAAAGAAACCATTAATTATTAAATAGATATTCGTTGGTTAAATCTTCGTTATATACAGAACTATTATGGCGGTGAGAGTAGTGTTAGAGCAGCATTTACTGGCTTCATGAAAATCATTCCAACCTGCAAAACTCTTTTAATTGAGTTTATGTTTCAGCAGTAATATTTGCTCTGAACAGAAATTTTATTTTAAAACTTAAATTTTAAAAGGTACCTCTGTTCTTTCAGAGAAGCATTAAGACTGGAAGCTCACTCTTCAATTCATATTCATTCAATTTCATATTTTGTTATGTTTGACAGCTCTCATGGGGAGCTAAACACTCTCCTCTGCAGCTACTGAGAGGAAAATATGAAATAACTTTGAAAATGATAGATCAGGTTCACTGGCAGCCTGGTTCTGCTGAGCTCAGCAAGGAGGAAAGGCTGCCCGATATCTTTAATGGAGCAGTCACTCCTAGAGGCTATTCTGACTTGCACTTGCTGGCAAAAGTCCCTAAAGGACCATCTNTCAGGTACTGCCAAGTCCTGCCAACTTCACACAGTAGAAGCTACGACAAGCAAGATTTAAGACTTTAGTATGCCAACTTTACCTGATGTGGATTCTTCAAGATACAAACATATCACCAGAAGACACAAAGAGATTCTCCATAAAAACAGGAGGAGGAGAAAACTGAACAGATAAAAGAATTTATCTTTTATATTCAGATTATGGTTATGGTCACAGAACCATGGTCAATGTTACCAAAGACCGCAGGTTAACTATACTGAAAAGATATGTCTATGAAAGGCTTTTTGGGAAGGCAGGGGGAGAGGTGTCAAATATACAGAACAGATGTGTGCACACTAAGCTCACATCTTCAAAATTGCTGCTACAGATCTATTTATTTAAAATTACTACAGAAGCCCATAACAATCCTAAAGCATTCAGAATAGGAGACGCATGGCAGAGCAGCCTATGTTTCAATAATAGAACATGCTGTTTCCCTCAATCAGATTTGAAAGAGGCAGATCAAAGAGAAAACATTTAAAATTAAATGCAAGACCCTATTCTAATTTGAGGAAAGAAAAAAAAGAAAATATTGCAAATACATATATATATATATTGCAAAGTTAGAGCTTCATTAGCTTAGCCTGTCCTGTTATGTGTACCCATTCCCACCCTCACAATTTTGTTTTTCTGTAAATTGCACCCTGGAAGGCATCAGCTTGTATAGAAGGGCAACAGCTGTTCTTTTCTGGGTCAGAGCAGATGCAGTACATACTGCCAGAGCTGTCTGTATACGACGCTTTCTCAAGAATACTCATAAGGCTTCATAAGGCTTTTTTTTTTTTTTTCCTTCTTCCTTTGCTATTTCTACTGAAAGCATGGCTGTGCATGCTCCTGGCATGATTAGGATTTTCTGCCTCTATGGTACTGGCGAAGGAGTAAGGTGATCCTAAATGAGTACACCTTACAGATTTACTATTACAGTCTCATCTTCCTCCCCCTTCCCACTATTCATCTCTGTCTCCATCCCACTATTCATCACATATTTTTAAGTGACATCTAACATTTAGATTATACTCAGTCTTAGACACAGCCCATGGAAATATTCACTTAGCTGAAATTAGTAATACTGACTTCAGTGAAATGTTTGGTTTCACACCACAGTGTTCTCTGCCTTCTAGCACAGCACTGGATCTTGTAAAAAATTGAGCAACAACAGTGGTTTTTTTCCCTATCACCAAATGTTCAGTTTAGATTTTAGGTTTACTTGGCTCATGGAAAGAAAGAAAACATACTTTGCTGTCCAGATGAAGCACAGCGTAACTGCTCACACGCTCTGTGTACACGACGATCTCCTGTTCCACAACAAAAATTCCAACCTAAACTGTAAGCCCCAGTCAGGTGAGAAATAGGTCTGCTTGCTGGCACTTTTATAAAACTTTCCAGTATGGGAGAGGTTTTGGTTTTGCTTTACAGTGGCTTGGTTTTTGTTGATACCAATCACTCCTTCACTCCCATTTCCATGCAGTTCTACAGCTAGCTGCCTGAAACAGCAGTTCAGCTGTTTCTTCTGCACATTGATACTACAAAACTGATCCTGTAAACAGAGAAGACTTTCTCTATCTAACATTAAAACAGTAACATTTTATTCATTTGTGTTCTGTTCCTGTGAAAATAAGTCAATGGCTGGGGTCAATGCATGGAACAGATCTCTACAACACAGCCTCATCTATAAACAGAGTTTCAGCACACAGACCCTATATAACCAAGCTAACAGTTAGCACAAGCAAAACAGTATAAATATTAAAGAAGAAAAATACCATCATGAGGGAAATATTATAATGATCCCTATCAGTGTGAAACCAGCAGCACTGTGGACTGAAAAATTTTATTACTTGCAGGCAAGGCACAACTCAATTTGTCTTGCAGCTTCTTTTACCTTGTGTTCCTCAGAAGTGTTCAGCTCAAAGCCAGCATGAGATCTGCTCTGAACTAGTGTCGGATTCCTCTATGAGCTATAAGACAACACACACTTGCACCACCCACAGTAACTGAGATTATTCCAAACAAGAAATCGCTATACATTTACTATGAGGTTCAAGGGTAGAGGTACCAAGTTCACAGTGCGCTTGGCACAGTGATTGCACTGCCAGCTGTATAACTAGGACAGGTGAAGTACACAGGCCATAACATCACTTTTCTTCCACACAAGCATTTAGCTGAGAGGACATTTTATGGGGAGGCAGGTGGGGAAAAATTGGAGGGGGCAGAAGAAAGAAGCAGCATCGGCATTAATCTAGCAGCAGCCTCCCCATAGGGCCCCCAAAGGTCTTCCAGTGTCCTCTGTCCCATCAGGGACAGCACAAGCCACCAGCCACCGGGCAGGACTGGGGCAGGAGACAACCTTGAAGCAATTTCTTCTGAACAGACGTTCAAACTGTTCCCAACCATTCAGAACTGGGCAGCCAAGCCTCAATTTAAAACAAATAAACAAAACACACACCCCACCCCACCCCGCAAACCAACCCCCAAAAACCACAACCAAAAAACCTCTTTACAATTAAACTTTCCTTTCCACTTACATGGATTCTTTTGAATGTTTTTTCTGTAGTTCTGGAGGGTGAAGAATCCTACAAAATTAAGCGAGCTAGCACTGAGACTCCTTCCTCACAAAATTACAATGTCGGTGTAAACACTACTAATAAAAATATCTTCGGAGTTTTCCAAAAAACAATTGTTACCCAGAATCAATGTTTTCATTCTGAATTTCTCTCTACTGCTCCCATCCTAGAGAACAAACAGGACCTTGTTCTCCCAACCTGGTCACAAACTGCCAGAATACATTGTATCATTCTCTCCTACTTTATTAGCAAAATAAGGGTTTTTTTCTTCTTACAAACCACAGAGCAATATATATGCCACTATGTCATTCAGCACTCCACACAGATATCCACAGATAGGATCTGGTAGACAATGTTACAACAAACTGTCTACATTGCAGCCATCTTTGCCCTAAGATTCCAGCTAACATCTCAAATTTTTTCTGCCTGGAAGTTCAGATCAATTTCCTTGGAATTTAATCACTTTTTTCATTACAGATAAATTCTAATCAATCCCATAATTTTTATTAAAGTGCTTATTAAGATGAATCAGCCCTTTAAAAGAAATCTACGTTTTCTTTTTCCTGAAGCACATTAAGTATTTAAAAAAATTTCCTAATTTGCCTCATCTCCCTAGAAGAGCTTAAAGTGTTTGATCAAGCAAAAGAAAGTCTACAAAAATCTACAGCTTCCTGGCACAACAGCCATTAAAGTGCAGAAGAAATTCTCTATCAACTCCAAATGTAGAGTAGATGAGCCTAAGAAAGAAACTGCAAACAGTATTTAAGAGCAAACGAACCTTCGCTTTGCCCCAGAAAATCCTCACAATGCTAGGATCTCAGTATTTATTTTGTTAACTTTGAATTTGCTGCACCTGCACACTAAAGCAGAAAAAAACTCTACTGAAAATTTAGATTCCATCAACCTCAATACTCTTGAGCTGTTAGGAGCTCAAGTCTAGCCTTCCTAGGAATAAAAGAATGACAACAACAAAAAAACTTTACATGGGGTTTCGTGGCTGATCGGATAGTTAGACTTTTATGCAAACTGAACTTGTATTTGTGAGTTAGGTTTTTATGGAATGCAGAGGATGACATGTAACCTGTATTGTATTCATGATGCTGATAATCAGATGACATTCTCATAAGGCCCCTGAAAGAAGACTTACATTCTGTACCACCTTTTAATTTTTGTCTGCATACCTCACCCTGTGTTTGCAGTATTTTGCCTGTTTTCTGTGTCTGAGTTCAAATACTCTGCTACAAGATTAAAGGTGACACTCTCAAAAGCTATTCCAGTGGGCCTCAATTTCCTAGGCACTCAAAAGAAAATAATTAAATGGGTATTGTGGGATTTGGTGGACTATTTGCTTGTTTGTTCCTTGCACAGAGAGTGCTCTAAATACATATTTCCTTATTATCTGCATTACAGGAGTATCCAAAGTCTCAGCACAGTTGGGTTTCTGTGTGCAAACAGAAAAATGCATTTCCTGCCCTGTAAGAGTTCACAGCATCAGCAATGGTCCTGCAACGAGTTCCATGTGTGCCAACACCTGAACCTTTACAGATGCCATAGTAACGCTGCAGACTACTAGAAACTAAATAAATATATAAACAAACATTTTTCATATAAACTGTTATACAGCTGTTGATTGATAATGATATCCTGGTCACTAATGAACTTGGCTGGACTAAAACTGCCAACCTAGAGGTGAATGGAGGGTGAAAACATAGTCCTTCATGAAACCTGGAGAGACAGGTGACAGATTCCTTCCTACGTTCACAATACTACTAAACGGTAACATGTTAGGAGCCTATGATAACTACCTGGTAAATCTATGAAATCAGTTGCACAGTCTGATATCTGAGCAATGACTTTTTGTTTCCGATAGCTTTGGTACTTTAGTCTCCCTTTTACTTACAGATGCCAGTGACAAAGTTTTGATTAGAAGGAATTTCCTTCTGCTGCATCTCAGTCATTTATTTTTAGAATTCCAGTGCTGACACATGAAACATTTCTAAGTGCATCGAATAAACACTTCCTTTTGAACAATCTAACATTACACAGTTTCTTCCAGATCATCACACGTGGCCTGACATACTCCACCCTCGTTCCAAACCTGCTAGGGAAATGCTTTTCAGCGGATTGGGAATAAGCAAAGTCCCTTCTGGGTCACCTACATATCAATACAGATCTATATTATCTTCACAGATAGAAAGACAAAAAAATAAACAAGCAACATTTTAGCATGGGAGGCTTCCCAGCCGTGACCATCGACAGTCCACACATTCAATGTGAACGCACAGAGTTGCTTATTCCTTGTTTGCAACCTCTGCCTCTGACACTTGACCCAAAATTCTGGATTTGTCCCTTAAACTCTGCTGTTATCTAGCGATTAGTGAGAAAAATGAGTTTGTGAATTCAGTTTGAAGCCTCAAACCAACTCACTGTAATTCAGGAAAGATATTTATATAACCTCTTCGAGGACTGGTTTAAGTTTCCTCTGCTCCCAGTCCTTGGACATAACCAGCAAGGCTATACAATCACTAGGATATAACTGGAGGTAAAAAACTGAAGCTCTTAAGACAGGGATCTATAATTATGAACCTAATGCTTAAGCCTTTTCTTGTGTGACCAGTCATAGTGGAATCAACAGAATTACCTATACAAGTTAGGACTCCAAGATCAAGGTTATGAGGATTATCCTGCTTTGCGATGCTCTGGGTAATATCTTCTTTTACAAGTATGCTCCTTTAGATCACCATTATTCAATGTAAATATGTAGAAGAATAAGACTCTGTATTAATTAGAATTCACCGAAAGCATATGCAGAAAGATGAATGCGGTATGAATAAAATACAGTGTGAAGAAAATGGTCTCTTTGACCATTCTTTTGTTTGTACTGACTATGATTGAACTGTATTTTTGTACTTGAATTTAAAATAAAGTCTATTATAAGAAAGGTTTTATTGTGATAAGGTATATAATTATCTTCGAAGGTTTACGTGGCATAGAGGTAGGTTTGAGCTGAAATTCTGGACTCAGTTCACAGGTGTGTGGGAGGCCAACTCTGGACCTCTCTGCAGCTTTGTCAGCGACAGTAAGAGGTTAGCAATCTGCACTGCATGCAAAAGAGCTGAAAAATCAAATCCACGTGATTTATTGGCACTATACAAACATTAAGTAAGGTGACTTATTAGCAAATATGCCTAATATTATACTACCTAATGCCATGTATTGTCACGACAAGGATCCTCAAACTGTCCTTCACTTAAAATTAATTTGTGGATCGGTCCCAGATTACTTCGCAACAGGACTCTATCACTCATTTTAATTATGAGCCAAATCCTGTATCCCTTGCTAAACTGACAAAAAAAGAAGTCAGGAACTGTTTTAGCTGTATATGGAATGAATACTATTCTGATTCATATCCTTTAAAGTAAAAAAGGCAAGAAATCCCTTCAGGAAGTCTATTCTGGTTAGGAAAATTATCTCTTCTTATTCTAGATCTTGTGGAAACAGTCAGCAATAATGCTACATTTATACAATTACTGAATTGTACTACGTTCTCTTGTTATCATACCTGTTTACAAACAGCCATAGAAGCAGAGTTAAACAGACTTATGGGCCTTAACTACAAATGACAATCAAGTCATTGCAAATTCTTCACACAGCATCTGAAGCTACAAAAGTAATTCACCATGACCTAACAGCCTTGCTAAGCCTTTGTTTCCATTTTCTCAATTGGATTTCTATATTTAAGAGACATAAATTTGGCTGAAAACAGAGTACTCCTCACTGTATTTGAAGTATGTAGTACTCAAATAAATCTAGGAATGTATATGAGAATTCATTTGCCAAACTTGCGAGCACTCATTATTTTTGTTCTGAAAACTCATGTCAGTCATATTAATTCCTCTCACACAATTTATCACGTCTTCTGGTTTAGATGACAACTATCTATTGTAACCGCAATACATACCCATTACTTTCATATAGTGTAGGATGTTGCATGTCTAACTTTAGATAGGCAGATTTCATTAATTGTAGAATAATTTTAAAAAGAACATTAGTTTACCAGCTTAATTGGTGTTAATATCTAAATTACATAGTAATTATGACAAGCGAAAATGTTAAGATACGGCTTTACAACAGAAACCTAATAGTTCATTTAGATACCAGAAACCAACGTTCACTTTCTTATCAATTTTTGGTGTGTTTCAAAGCATGCCTCCTGGTCTAGTGCTCTAAAGCTCCTCTTGCACACAGGGCTGCCACCAGTAACTGCTTTTCTGTATCACATTTACAACCAGACTGCATTCAGTTATTCGCATGCTACTTTGCGGACATGTAAATAAAGCATTGACAAAGTTTCTGAAAACAAAACAGTGCAAAAAGAAAAAAATGCAAAGGTGCCATCCAACCACAAAGAAATATCAAAATGTGACAGCAGTCAAGCAGAATAATGCAACCTCAACGAATCCAGCCCACGCCGGTTTTGCTTTACGGTACATAAAGCAATTATCTGTTAAAGACTGGTAGTTCATTCAAGACAAGGGGGCAGTCTCCATCCAACAGCCTGTCCCGCAAGAACCACTGCCTGGCAGCAATAACTGCATGGACAGAGACTCTTCCACCCACTCACCTCCAGAAGTGACCTCTTCAGAACTGGGTTGAGGAACATTGGCAGGACAATGTGGGGAAGCTTGCATTGCTGCTGCCCTTGCTATACCTGTCCTGTGGAGAAATAGAGGACTTAATTTCCAGGGCTGTCAGTCAGCAGCTTCCACATTACAAGTGAAGGAAAAAGAAATAAATTTGACAATGTCTGCTTCAAGCAAGTACATTTTGGGGTGTGGTGAAGAACCCCCATTTTCTACTGAAGTATTTGGGTTACTTTCACATCTTCTGTGGAACTCCATTAGTCTGCCTGGCCAGCAAGCTAGATTCTTTGGTTCATGAGTTGATGATACTCTTGTCAGTTACCTATATAGCAAGCTGGGATATGGCTACCGAGAATCAACTTAACTAGACAGCCTAAATAAAAAAAATAAGGAAATCATGTTTAAATCAATCTCTCATCTCTGACGTGAGCAAGTACTTGCCATTGGGTAACTCCCTCCCTCCTACATCCCTTTCAAAATGGCAAGTTTCTTAGTCTGCTCTTTACACCTTTCCTTTACAGAAACCATTACCATATGAATTACCTAACAGAGAAGCGGGTTTTTTGCTTCTCCTGTCCCACCCATTCCACAGCAGCATTTTATTTTACTTCTACGTTAATCCAAATAGGGTTACCACAAGAATCAATCCTAACAAAGACACCTTCTAAAGGAAAAAAGGAAACCTTACACTAGCCTTGTGGTTTCCAGCTAGGACAACAGTTTTCAGCCACTAGTTTTTAGTGTGACACATACAAATGATTTGTATATAGCGAAGTGCAGTCCATTAGAGAGAGAGAGAGACAGAACAACCCCTATCTGAAAGATGTGAATAAATCATTCTTTTGAGCGTGGTGATGAATGCAGTGTTTTACAATTTCAGAAACAATTCTCTAAAGCCTTACTAAAACAAGTGTCTTTGCTTCCAGAAGTGATCTCTGTGTATCTTTCAAGAGTACCATGATAGATTTTGTTGCAGGAAATGTCAAGTTTAGACACAAGAGGATTGGAAGCTAATGACCAACCATTTTATTCTGGTAGAAGTGTGCACTGAATACTGATGTTTACAGGCAGGAACAATTTCCAATAATTAATTGGAAACATATAAGCCTTCATTGCATTTGCTTAACTTCGGTCAACAGCAATGTTAATCTTGCAAGTGAATCGAGAGACAAGACAAAGCCTATACATGTGAGGTTTATATACAATTCAGAACTGCTGAAAAGCATAGAAAGCAAGCCAAAAAAATGATGATTTTAAAATATGGCAGAGGAACTCTATTAGGGAAAAAAAAAACCAAAACAAACCCAACTTTTATTGCATCAATTACTTAAGCTCAATCTTACAGCTAGGTGTATGCTAAAGAGTAAACGTAGGGGTGAATAGAATTGTTCACTTCTTATTTGGGCAAAACAGACTTATGCATCACTTCCTGAACAAAGATGCCAGACAGGGCACTTTCTTAATTTTTATTTTTATGTTTTTATTTGCCACTGTATACTGCTTTTCTCTTCACAAAGTTCCCAGTTTCCAACATACTAACCAAAGCAACAAAACAGTTTTTCCCTCTGAATACCTACCACCTTGGACTATGATTATGGCTGTCCATGGGCTATGATTATAAACAGACTTTGGCCAAGATATTTGCATGAGGTATCTCCAAGAGAAATAATAACAATGTGTCACATATATAATACCATATTTAATAAACCCAGTATTTAAATATAAAATAAGATACAGTAGGTTGGCTCAAAGAGCTAGAACAATGATTAACTGTGTCGAGCACTACAGATAGATGTTCTGTTCACTTTCTACGACAGTTACTATTCTAAGCACTAACAGGAATTTTTGTAAATCTGCTCCATTTCTTTATGGAGTATCAGAAAGAACCAAAATCATCATGGAACCCTGATGACCTTAGGTTTTACATACTGCCTAAACACCTCTGAGTCACCAAAAAGCTGCCCCCAAAAGACCATGATACATGGATAACCTAGATATTTCAGTAACAATGCACAGATACCACTGATGCTTTTGTCTCCAGACAGAGAAAAGAACTCAAACACTTTGAAATGTTTGGGGATAGTTTCTAATAATCCTTGGAAGGACTGGCATTAGTGGAAACAGGTTTCACCCAAAACCACAACTGTTAAAGCATTTACCCTCCCTCAAATGCAAACTGGTAAAAGCTACAACTGGAAAAAAAAAATTTTAAAAAGGTACAACTGAAAGCAAGAGCTGAAACAGTCACAGTGTAGATTTTTGTTTGCTTTAGTAATCTACAAAAACATCAAATGCCAAGCATTTCACACTTTGAAGGTAATCTACATTTGTTTCAAAAACAAGCCTTAAGAGTTCAAAAACAAGCACCTCATGCATTAAGTGCTTCAAAGAGCCTTTCCTTTGCTTACATCTTCCTGATTTTCTCCCCCCAAGATAACTATTGTTCTTAAACGTCCCCTGGTCTATGCTGACCTATGTATCCCAAGCACTTCAACAGGCACTTTAACCATATGGGATACTTCTAAAAGGTAGGATCACTTTCACTGTCTGGGAGAGTAGTTCATGGAATAAAAAAGAAAACAATTTTGCCACATGAGAAAGATGTATGTTCCAGAGATTAGTCCAATTCAAACAGAAAGCTCTTCCATGACAGAAAGCACACACTATTTTTAGGATGAACTCACATCCTGCCACCATACCCAAGCTACAATATCCCCTCCTCTTCCTTGTTTAAATACTGGGTAGAATCTACTGTGTACATAAGGACTGTAATATAGCTCCTGGACTTAGTTCTCAGATCCACCAGAAATTTTCCTGTGAGCCCTATGGAAATCACTGTTTTTTCTACAGTTCATTTTCCCTTTGAGAAATGAAGAAAACCTACCTTTCAGTCTCCATGATTGGAAAAAGAAATGGCGAGAAGCCCATTGCAAGGACCTTTAGATGAATGAATCCACGCATCTATGGTTGCAGCAGTGGATTCCTCATCTCCATTCTTCATCCAGTGACAACGCTCAAGTGGTGGTTGAACACACCTTTCCCGTTTCCTGTGCATGTGAGAGGACAGTACCACTGTGGACTGTAATCCCACCTGGGTGTCCCCAACCAACATATAGCTGGTGAAGAAAAATGAGCTTGACAGTCTGTACCTACAGCTGAATCGTGTTAGTCACCACTGCTAGGGAGCCCATACTTATGTTCCAGCATCCAGAAATGATGTTGCTAGTACCTGAACTTTAATGGATAGTCTCCACAGAAAAAGGAATAATGACAGTTTCAATATATTATATGATGGCTTTGCTAAAAACCTATGATTTTTTTAATACAAGCTAAAAAGAATATTGATTTCTTTCAAGTCCACTGCACACTAAATGCAATTCCCACTGTTGTTATTTGAGGTATTAGATAAAAATGCCATCTTTCTCACTACAAAAAGAATCAACGAGTCTTTCATGAAGCAGAAAACTCTAAGGCTCTTTGGTATATTTCAAACAATCTTGTCAGCTGGAGGTATCCAAAAAACTTACATTGATTCATGAAAAAAACCATACAGAAAATTCACTTTGGTGCCATCCAGGCTTAGAGTACATCCACCGTGCACTGTGGACTGCAAGGCATTGCCAATCTAAAAAACATCCATAGTGATATAACTAACAATACAAACTCAGCGCTTCACCTCTCAGTTACAAACTATGGGACCACAAGAAATGGCTATAAAGCAACAAAAAAATGCCATCTGTGAGAATCTAGATGGAACCTGTGAAACTTCAGGAAGTTCAACAAGAAGTGCAAAATTCTGCACTTGGGGCAGAGGAGCTCCACACATCTGGCTGAAAAGCAACTGGCAACATAGCAGCCCGGCTGCAAAGGACCTGGGGTCATCCTGGATGCTAGGCAGAATATGAGCCAACAGTGGGCTCACATCAGCAAAGCACATGCTGGGCTAACACTAGGAAGAATGTGGCCAGCAGAAAGAGAAGGAACACTCTCTGCTCATCACTGATGAGGCTACACTTCAAACACTGTGTCCAGCTTCTAATTCGGCTCTCCCAGCCGAAGTGTAGGAATTGGACAAAATCCAGCAAAGTCCTAAGCATCTACCAAGTTGGTCAGGTGCACAGGACTTTTGCAGAAACTGAGGGAGCTGGGCTTGTGAGCTGGTGAAGAGAAGGCTAAGGGCAATCCCTGACAGGGATTACAGAGACAATCGAGCCAAACACTTCTGGGCAGTGGGGCATAACGTTGTAGGGTCAAAAGCAACTGAGTGGCAGCTTGGGAGGTTCAGACTGGCTACTTAGAAAGGCTTTTTCTCTAGGAGGGTAGTACAGAACTGGAAAGGTTATCCAGAGAGGTTGTGGCATCTCCATCCTTGGAGGTTTTCAAGACTCAGCTATACAAACCCACAGCTGACTCAATCTATAGTTTTGGCAAGATCGTGCTTTCACTGGGACATTGGACTACAGACTTGCAGAGGTCCTGTCCCACATACACCGTTTCTATACTTATATAAAATGTCAGTTTATAATACATGAAACTCTCTGGTATTCTGTAGATCAAAATCCCTCTGCTAAGCCTCCACTCCTTGCTTGTCTGCCATGATATTTTCAGAGAGGTGAACTAACAAGCTTTGAGTGTCCAACGTAACGTGAGATTCTACAGAGACAGTTAAGCAACCAAACGCCTGTTCCAGAGGGCTGGATCACTGTGTCCCATTCTTTGTCACTAACAACCCAAACAAAGCACAAAACCACAACATTTGCAACAAGAGGTGTTCTTCAGAGACCCAGGGCTAGAAAAGGAGACTCATCTCTTTCTTTGTTACAGCTTACTGGATTTGACCACAAGAGGTTTATATACTCCCACAAGTGACTGAACTAGGTGACAATAAAGTTAACCGCAATTTTTAAGACCTATTAATTAAAGTGGCTAATTCTGCATTTGGCACACAATTTTTCTTCCCAGCAATGCAACTCTGCTAATTCTTCAGCCATAGTCTATTCCTTGATAGCGGGTTAATCTTTGACATAATGCCTCAACCAAAGCACTCTGGAATGCTCTTTAACAGTAATCATCAACTACAGGGAGACTCCTGATCAGTTTAAGTATTTAGGTAAATGTTCTGCACATAGCTCAGAAGAAAACACTGTGTCACTATGATACCACCACCACATGAACTTTTTGGAAGCTGTAAAAGCATAATTTAGGGGCACAATATGAACCTAACAAATAAGCACAAACCCAGAAGTACCCAAATGGGCAGATCAAGGGGAAGAATTACTGTTTTGTTAAGACATGTACATTTTTTATAGTTCTGGTAGAGCTAACCCTGAAAAACATCTGTAACAAAGAAATTTATTTAAGGGCTGAAACTATGTTGCTAACATTCATGAAATATCCTGTAATTTTTTTCAGAGAGATTTAATTATACCTTTCGTGCTACTCATCCATTGACAGATCTTCTGGTTAGCATTAATTTGAATTCTATTGCAACGTAAATTAATACAAATTAGACACATTTATAAACCTTTTAAATAACAAACTGATAATGTGTCCAGGCAATATATTCTTGAAAAGAAGAAAAAGACATACAATTAAAACCTGAACTACACTTACTTTGCATTTCAGAAAGTTAAAAAGTAGCCTGAAGCAACATTACCTCAAAGAGAAAATCCGGACAGTAGCTTTGCTTCAAGCAAAGACATAAGAGTATTTAAAAGAAAACAATATGCAGCAAGGGTAAATCATGTAGAAGGAGGAGGCAAAAAGGTCAAAGAAAAAGAAATGGGTCTGTACCCAGGTTATTATAAATTTGAATACATTAAGCTCCTAAGGAAACTTGCAAAGACAGTATTAAGGTCACAGTATAGAACAGGATAATTTTAATAGTACCCTAAATTTAACAAATTATATTATGCATGAGAATTTCCAAATAAATTTCCTAACCCATTATGCAAAGAAGTAAAATGATAATTCTAAATGGTTATAGTAACTACGGAAAATCTGTTCTTTTCATTAAAGAATAAATTCTTGATAGGCTAAACATACGGTTTGCTGGTGAATAGGAATGCAGTAAACCCTAAGAAAATTAACTAACACCTTTAATAAATCCACATAATTTCAGCTCCCAGGATTTTTTTTCATGTGAAACTGCAGAATGTACTTACGTTTCCTGACAGTATGTAGAAAAATCTAAGCTTTGTAGAATCCAAGATTTCTGAATACAGTGAAGTTAGGCCAAATTTCCACCTTTACCTATTTTTGTCCTGAAGAAGAAAAACAGTAATGGTATTGAATCTCTGAAGATTCAGCACACTGAGATTCCCAGAAAGCTTTTTGTTAAGCAATTACTTTATGCATTCTTGCACCAAGTCAGATAAAGTCTTCAAAAAAACTGTTGCAGTATCAGGGGTTATATACTACATCTCCACAACATATATAATGTAGTACTGAACACAAAAGTAATGAAGGTTACAGTACAAAGTAATTAGAAAAAAATAGGTGTAGAGATTAAAATTAGAACTCTCAAAGCACAAACAAAATATGTGGTTTGTATATACAGACATATATTTTTATGGACTTAGAATATGTACATAGAATACAGCTACGCAAAGTCACGCACCCTGATCCAATCCCACTGGAGCCAGTGGCAAGTTCTTAATAGACTTCACTGGATACTAAATCACAATTACATAAAGGCTGTAACAACCTGTTCAGGATTTTAAAGAAGAAATTGTTGCTGTTTGATGGAAACACAGATCTTATTTTTGTTAGGACACCAAGTACTATGTTTCAGGTTTTTAAAACTGTACCAGAGTAGAAAAAATACAACTGAATTCAAAAACAAACAAACAAACAAATCTTCATACAACTTCCATTATTTCCAGTCATTTCCAGTTCTACAGTAGAGTGGTAAACTTAAAAAAAGGAAACACCACTAGCTTTTCCCTTATCATAATAAGGTAAAATCCTGAACCCATTCTTTAGACAAGTCTGTTGATACTAACCTATTTAACTACGACCTTACCCAGGAAGCCTGCCAGGCCTCCTTCCAAAGTCAGAAATTCCTTTTCAGCAGCATGGTGTAGAAGTAGGGACTTGACATTTCAAAAAGACCCTCCCCTTGCACCTGAGGGTCATACACAGATTAATCAATCACTCCAAGTCCCAGATGATTTTGAGTCACATCTGTGTCCTTTAATGACAGTAAAAGAATGGTAGTGGGTGGCAGTCCCAGGTCTTGCACTCACAAGATTCAATGGATATAAGTACAGAGAGCAGAAAGAACTTGGCAAAGAGTGCCAAGTGAGTTACGGTTTTGGCTGGATTTCCATTTTTTTCGATAAAGATTTCTGGAGCTTGAAGAGTAGCAAGTACTGCAGATAAAACCCAAGTATCACTATAGTCAAGTCAACCAGCAAATGGAAAGAGAACAATTGCAGTCAAGGAAGGAATGACTATATTTCCGTCTCCTTATTTCTCTCCCCAGCACTGCTTGGATCTACATATTCCTGACTTCTCCAAAGTCTGAGCAGGGAGTATTACTTCCAGAGAGAAACATGTTGAGAATTTAAAGCTTTGGGGCCCTGCCTGAACAGAGATGGAACAGTTCCCTTCTGGCAGGAATTAAAGCTGGTATGGAAATTTCACAAAAGGAATTAAAAGATGGTCTGGAAAGTGGCCAAAAGGAGATCAAAGGAACTTTAGCAGCATGAAGACACATACCAGAAGCACATGAAAAGGGACTTCAAGGCAGACCATTAAGTTTAAGAAAGTATCTGTTGCCTGGGTAGAAGGTTGTGTGAACCAGGGGAAAACGTAAATTATTCTTGTGAAGTATTTAGTCCCAAAATATCCATATTCTCTTGTATAATTTCCAGTCTTGACTGGATGTCAGACATCTAGAAGAACAGATATATTTTAGATTCAGCCCAAATTTTGAATTATAAGAACTGATCAGCATATCCTTCTTCCTCTTCAAGTGTGGTATGTTACTGGATCTGAGATTCAGATTCTGGAAAACACCACCTATCTGTAAGTTAGAACATACTAAGCACAGAAAAACTACAGTTCAGGTCTTATATCACATTTATTGTTGTAAATATATGATATAAGCAAGAGTATTTATGATGGTAAACTGAGACTTTCCAAAAACACCGGTACGATGAAATCCACCTCAACTAGAAACAGTGACAGAAGAAAGAAATTTAGGAGGATTATATAGGGTACAGACAGATCTAGACAACTTTAAATTAGCTGAAGACCCTGGTAGGCTTGATTGCTGCTAATAGAGCAACCATAGCAGCACAGAGCTTATTATTTAACCCTGCTTTTTTGTAACTTCATTAAAGACTTAATCTTTACAAGTAATATTAAGGGTAAAAAATGTGATTGTTATGTTTCCAGTGTTGTCACACAAAGGGCTGGTAGCAGCAGCAATTCAGGGGTGCATTGAGAGGCTGGCGTACTCACCACCACCATGACACACTGCAAGCGGGAAAAAGGAACAGCAAATGGAGCACAGAGAGAATCTGCATGCTTATCCACATATTTACTGGACTTCCAAAGCATTTCTGTTTTAATATTAATTTCTGCATTTAGTTTGTCTGCAACACAGAAAGCCTCTCCTCTCTGAAACCTAAGCTCATAAAACTTTCAAAATCATTTTCTTCTCCTCTCTTTTTATACAGAGAAAGAACATACAGAGGGGGAGGCCAGAACACATCTTCACTGAGACTCTCTCACAGAATTGCAGGAACAAGCTGGCCTCAGAACAATCAATTATTTTACAGAAACAGTGGCTAGCTTCAAAAGAAGAAATGGACCATCCATGGATATGATCTGGATAGCCCCAGAGTTGAAAAGAGGAGCTCTGGGGAATCTGAATTGGATAAAAGCTTCAGGGAACTGTTGGGTTATTGCTTTTAAGAGTTATTAGGACGAACAGATGCTTTGCCTCATCTCTGTTTCTACCCCACACGCTACTATTGCACTCTGTCAATAAACTCTGTTCATCCTTCCATCAGTAAAAGGAGTTTTTGAAAAATAAAACGAAAACACTTACAGAAGAATCTTCCTGTGCCCTAGCAGAAGGTTTCTCACAGAATAAGGAACAGAAAAAACGACGACTCTTTACATAAATGCATGAGAACCACCATTTACAAGCTAAAGCACAAGACTTCCCCAAATTCATTCTCCAGAATGAGCAAACTGGTGGAGTGACTATTTTTAGGTGAAACAACTGTGCTCAAGTTTGCTAGAACTGTGTTGCACCTCTTTTAGCCATGACGGCAGGTCCTTGTTAAAATGGTTACATATCTCTTGTTGTCACATGTAGTCAAATCTTACCTAGCTACCTTTTATTTATTTTGGACACAGATATTAGCACTATTTAACTAATAGATCTTGCCTTGCAAACTCCTACAGGGTTTCACTTACACAATAAGACCTCAAATTTTAGAGTCACAGTTTCTGGAATGCATTGCAAAACTGTAAAAGGCAAAGAACAGAAGCACTTCCATTGTTCAGTTTTGAAAGCAGACTCTGTTAAGTTCCTTTATGCCTCCTCAAGCTCAATTATTTGGATTCTATTATTGTGATAGACCATATATTTTAGGCATCATCAGTTAACAACTTGTTAATTCAAGTACTGACCCCATTAACCTATGATACAGATCTTTCAAAGAATGTAAAACTGCAGAACTAGCATGCTCTCCTAAGTTATTCTAAATGTGTCACACTGCAGAATGAAACAACATTTTAGAAATGGTAGCTGACAGCTGAACACATTAGAAAAATCAGATTTAAAGCCAGTCAAAATGGTTAGTGGTAGCTCTAAAGTTAAAAGCATTTTTAACATAGAAATTTACAGTTTAAATCTTGGCAAAATTCAGATAAGGTTTTCTACTTAATCTTAAAATTTCAAAAGTGTTTGGAGTTACTGGATGCATTACTGTCTTGGGACAATGAAGATCCATGAATGTATATGCTCATATGCATAAACAGATTTATGAATGGAGATTTCTGGATCAGAGGTGACTTAGCAAGAGGGACATTAAGAGCTTAGAAATAGTTGCAACATTTCAGGAAAGGAAACTGCCAAACTGGGTATTTTTTAAAGAAAACTGTGTAAATTCAATTGCTAACAATAATATGCCATCCATAACGACTGAATTCAGTCATTAAAATGTAAAATAAAGGAATAGCTTCCCGTGCTAACCTCAATATAACTACATCTATCAAGTCTCATCTGTAATAACCAAGCTGATGTTTGCTCTGTGGAGTCCAAATCGCTAATTCCTCCAATTTACACCAACTTCTTGGCTTTCAGGAACAAAAATCGTTTTCTGTCTAAACATACTTACACTTAACAATCAGAAATTAATCCCTCTGCAAACAATTCTCCACATTGGCAATCACCTTTGTTAGTAATTATTTATAGTGCAGAAGCATCAAAGCTTTCCACTTTCAGATTTAACATTACTACTATTACTACCATTTCCCAGGTACATCCAGGATAACTGTCAAACATTTTTCCAATATATTTATAGCTCATATTTCCCCCTTTCCCTCTACTGTGCATAAATATTACAAATGCCTTATAAAAAGGTTGTTTTGAAGAAGTATTTCAGTAAGGGTCACTACTATGTAAGTCTTTACAACACTGACCGAAACATTAACACTTCTGGTGCACATTTAACAGTTTGCATGGAGCAACAATGGGGCCCTGATGACAGACGGCAACTTTGCACCTGCAGAAGTCAGCAGTGCTCACAGCAACCTGTGCTCTCAGAAACAGGCAGGTGTGGTGTTTCCCTCTCTGCTAGCAAGGAACAAATTTAAAAACAGGCCAAGTTTGCTGGCATTTTCTGAAGAAGCTGGACTCTTAGGTTGGTGGGCTAACCAGTGCCTCTTTCACTCTGGTCTCCTCTCTGCTGATACTCCCCCTGTGATGGGACAGGCTTCAACAGCAGCAGAGAAGGAAGGGTGGGCAGCCTGGGCTACAGCTTCCTCTGGAGAACAGACTATTAGCTGCCAACAATTGCATCCACAAGCAGTTTCAAACCAAACCCCAAATTGAAAACACCCTGAAATTAATTTGAAGGTATGAAAAAGTAAAAGAAACATTCTCAGTATTTCAACCTAACTGAAAAACTGGGAAAGATCAATGCAACAAACAACTGTTTATACTCTGTACAAATCATATTCTGCATTAATTTCTGCAGGGCAGTTCAAAGTTTAAGCAACTAAAAATCTTCACTTGCACATAGTGTAAATTCTTGTAGTCAGTCTTAAAGTTTTACTACAATTGGTCAATTTACAATATCCTTACTAGTAAGAGACACAATTCATTTTGTGTTTCTAATCTAGCAACTTTGTAACATTTACATAGTGTCACAAAAGGCCTCTAGTCTATATGACCCATTTTGCTGAACCGCAAGCAGAAGCACAGAAACGTTGAATCCAACAATTAAGTACATACCTAACCCTGTGTATTGGGTCTGCATGGCAAGGTTTTGGTAGCGCGGGGGCTACAGGGGCGCCTTCTGTGAGAAGCTCCTAGAAGCCTCCCCCATTTCTGATAGAGCCAATGCCAGCCGGCTCCAAGATGGACCTGCCGCTGGCCAAGGCCGAGCCCATCAACGACGGTGGTAGCACCTCTGGGATAACATATTTAAGAAGGAAGAACAAAAAAACCTGCGTAGTTGCAGCTGGAGAGAGGAGTGAGAAAAATGTGAGAGGAACAGCTCTGCAGGCACCAAGGTCAGTGAGGATGCGGGGGGAGGAGGTGCTCCAGGTGCCGGAGCAGAGATTCCCCTGCAGCCCCTGGTGAAGACCATGGTGAGGCAGGCTGTCCCGCTGCAGCCCATGGTGGAGCAGATATCCACCTGCAGCCCGTGGAGGACCCCACGCCAGAGCAGCTGGACACCCGAAGGAGGCTGTGACCCCGTGGGAAGCCCGCGCTGGAGCAGGCTCCTGGCAGGACCTTGCAGACCTGTGGAGAGAGGAGCCCACACTGAAGCAGGTTTGCTGGCAGGACTTGTGACCCCGCGGGGGACCCACGCTGGAGCAGTCTGTTCCTGAAGGACTGCAGCCCATGGAAAGGACCCACGCTGGAGCAGTTCATGAACTGCAGCCCTTGGGAAGGACCCACGCTGGAGCAGTTCGTGGAGGACTGTCTCCTGTGGGAGGGACCCCACGCTGGAGCAGGAGAAGAGTGTGAGGAGTCCTCCCCCTGAGGAGGAAGGAGCAGCAGAAAAAACGTGTGATGAACTGACCGCAACCCCCATTCCCTGTCCCCCTGCGCTGCTTGGGGGGAGGAGGTAGAGAATAATTGGGAGTGAAGTTAAGCCTGGGAAGAAGGGAGGGGTGGGAGGAAGGTGGTTTAAGACTTGGTTTTATTTCTCATTACCCTACTCTGATTGGATTGTTAATAAATTAAGCTAATTTCCCCAAGTTGAGTCTGTTTTGCCCGTCACAGTAACTGCTGAGTGATCTCCCTCGTCCTTATCGCGACCCGCAAGCCTTTCATTATATTTTCTCTCCCCTGTCCAGTTGAGCAGGGGGAGTGATAGAGCGGCTTTGGTGGGCACCTGGCATCCAGCCAGGGTCAACCCACCACACCCTGGAAAACAAAATCCATGTCCAAGTAATCCATTTTTCAGAGAAACTGGAGCTCATCACCACCACAGGGGAAAATCAGAAATGCAAGGACACTGCTTCTCACACCATGGTATAAGGAAAGCTTCGCTCCAGTCACAGACCAAGTCTCACTTCCCTGATCAGCAAACACTGACATACATAGACCAAATAGTCTGTGAATCATATGGGACTTGAAAGACATACAGTGCTCTACATACAAGCTCTTACTGTCCCATCTTCCAATGCTGAAACTTCTACGTAGCCATACTAATACTTCTAGATTCACATTTCGAGCATAGCAACTGGAAGGAATACAGACACACCAGAAAACATACACTATAAGTCATCCACGAGACTTCTGGGAGTGTAACATATATACAAAAGCACGAGTGCACACAACACGCACAAAATCATATTCACATTGCACCCAAGCAATGAGAAGCACCACCATCCATATGACCATTACTTGACTCTTAGCATCAGGTGTTCTAGGAATTTCTGTAAGACATGTAATAATTCACAGCTACCTATTTCAAAGACACTGCATATGTGAATTCTGCTTTGAGCTTCACTGCTGATTAAAGAGAATACACTTGACCTAAATCTTCCATTCAAAAGATGACTACAGAATATACATCTGACTTCATCTTGTACTGGTTATTCCTGTATTACAGATCTGCATGCAGAAATTAAAGATCTCAAATCAAGCAGGGTCTCAAAATTAACATGTAGCATGACAAGAGTCTTGTGTGCTACCTTGGCAGTCAATTTTGCCCTGCATTTACCAGTCCACTGTGCCTATTTGTTGACTGTTACTAGTTAATTATTATTACTGAATTTATTAGTTGAATTTTTCTTTTTATCATATCACAATGTAGAAATAAAGACATTCTATCAGAAATTATTTATGAAATAATGACAGAGAGAGCCTGATTTACAGCTATAAATTTGGAAACCCTGGAAAGATTTATTAAAGATCTTGTGCCAAGTTCTATCATAAATTGAAACCTCTCAAAGTTAACAGAATGTGAGGTTGCATTGACTGGATAAAAGTTTAGAAATAAATTATGGAAAATTGGTGATCAGCTCACTGAGAACTATTTTTATTCTATTTGAAATACTCATTTAAAGTCTTAGATTAGGGAGAAATAATACGGATCCATTAAAAACAAAGAGAAGGAAATAAACAATCATTTATTTTTAATTGAACACTGATGATCTTTATTTTTAGTAGAAACTGGCCCAACAGGCAGAGCATGCTATGGCTGTCTTTAATGCAATCAGTACTATCACAGGGCAGCATTAACCTCAGAATTTATGCAAATGGTGTTATTTTGCACAGTACCGACTACTTGCAACGCCTGGGTCACATCAACAACAAAAGCACTACAAACAGGAAGAATTAAGGTGACAATTAAGTTCTATTCAGACTTGAGTTGAACTGGAACTAGAGGATAATAAACCAACTCTCAGTCCTTTACTTTCTTCTGTATGCTGTTCCTAAGTAAAACACACACAAATGTCATTATATTACACGCAGATGTTTCCATCTTTTCTTTTTTTCAACAGATGAATCAGTAAATATGAAAGGAAAAGCACTGCTATATTTAACAATACAGATCCCAAACCCCTGTCATATTAGTAATTCACAGAAGTCACTGAACTGCATGACGTGTTGTGCTGAAAGATTTTATTAGGAATTGAACCTCTTAATGTACATTTTTATTACTCGTATTTGCACTGGCAAAATACAGTCTGCTCTCATTTGCATTTAAGCAATAAAAATAACAGGTACAATAGTTTTTCAACACAGAAACACTCCTGAGAAAAGGAACTCTCTTACCGTATATAAGGCTGCTTTGCTAGGTGGGGTTTTTTTTCTTGGTAAAGAATTGGGGAACTTTCACTAGGAACCATTAATATAGACCACATTCATTATTAAAGGCAAGCTTAGCATTAACCTAAGAACTACAGAAATAGTTGATGAAGAACGTGCCTCAATATGGCTAGAAGTGCATTTAAAACCCTTTCTTGTTTAAAAACAAAAATCCCCATAACAATTTCCTCTATTTTTCTGAGATAATTACCTACTCTACCATCCTTTCCCTGGCCAAAACAACCACACTGATATTAGCCAGCAAATACCTTGCCTTCTCTTGGCATATACTTCTGTATACAAAGCCTTACTAAGGTGCATGAAATAAACTGCGGAAGGAAAGCCTCAAAGATCCAGAAACTAGTAATGATGTAGTAAAACAATGTAAGCAGTAACAACTGATTACCTTTTTATGGTTGTAATAAAAGGTACTCAGTTTTTTTTCCTATTATAAAATATTCAGTCTTATTGTATTTTGTTTCACATTTTAAACTCATGTAAGAACCACATTTATTATTCTCTAAACTCCCCATTTAAATATATGATACGTTGCTGAAATGTCTGAGGTCTGCATAGAAAACGAAATATATTGCAGAGTACAGTTTTCTTTCCATAATGATGCGTATGCTAAATAAACTGCTCCTGCAGTGAACAATGACACTGACTCTACCTGCACGGTGTTGTTTAGTTTTACATTATTCAAATGCTTTTGAATTGTCAGTTTCAATTAGAAAGAAATCTGGCACAGAGAGAGAGCGCTTGCACAGATCACATTTTATGCCTGCATTTTATCTTACACATACACTGTACTGTTGACCTCCTGAACTTCCATTTTTAAGGTTTATATGTAGCTAAATCTATTACATATAGTAGTTAAATATACTATAAACATTTCTATTCATAATGTTTCTAGTCCATATTTGCCTATGTATCATAACATACATATGAATAAACTGCATAATGGCTAAATTGCTTTAACTAACTGGTCTTTTGTGCCACTCAGCCACTGCTGGCACCTGAGAAAAGCCCCAGATTGGTACAACGAGGTTCTTTTGCAACTCTGCATACTCACTGTCATGGAAGCAGCTTGGCTTGTTTATCATGTAGCTAATATTCTATATGGTTCTTTTCTTAATACATCTTATTCACTTCTCCAGGACCTCTAACACTACACAGCAACTATACATAGTTTTTATTTAGTTACTGAGTGGGCGATCATCTGTTGATTACATATGCATGCAAAGAGAGCCAAGGTTGCCACTGGTCCCTGAGGGCAACCCACCAAAACCAGCGCTTCAGCACTAGAAATTTATGCCTTTGCAAATGGGGAAGACTGCAACCCAGTTTAGTCACACTTGGTAACATTTTACAGGGTACATGTGACACCGGTGAATAATTGTCATGTGGAGGCATGACATTAATTGGAGATTCAAACCAAGCTAACTCCATGCCTTTTAAGCATGTCCTGCAGCTCAGAGTGGCTTGAAGTGCTCTCTTAGAAAGATCTAACAGCCAGTGGTTAAACTGACCCTTTCCTTGAAGAAGCAGGTCTTTTGAGGAGGCAGTAACAAGTTAACACGAACATGTACCTGCTCTCTGGGAACGCTGGGAACAGCAAATTAAGAAACTCCAAAGTCCCAGTCTAAGGTCAGAACTGTCCTAACCCTACTCCTGATTACGATTTCTTCAGAAAGCAGATTTGGCAAGTAAAATAGAGATGATGATAATATGAGTGCCTAACAGATGTGGTATGAAAATTATATCTATGGAGTACTTTGAATGCATAGCTGGTACAGCATAGCGACAAGTGTTGCCGACAGTGTAATTCACTCTGGCTAAATCTATATCGCTTTTTCCAGGTTTGCCTGAACAAATTGTTGCCCCATGTTGCCCATACTGGACGTTGCCTTAAATGTCTGTGCTATGCAAATCCAAACTTCGGGTAGTACCGATGTTTGATTTTCCCGCACACTGAACCACATATCCAGCTGCAGGCTTGAGCAAGTGAGCAAACAGTTCAGGCTCCAGTGCAAGCCAGTGTGACAGCTGTGTGCTAGCCCTGCCTCCATCGCTTCTCCCAACTAAGCTGCATGAATAAAGATTACAAAGTCAGCAACGTCACTTGGACGGAATAAACCTTATTAATCCAAAGCTTCAAAGCTACACACAACATTCATCTGAATAGCATTGTGAATGAAAGAACCACCAAATCCGTGCACAAAAAGACATAACAATATCCTGTTTAACAAGGGACAAAGTTATGCTTTAACAAGGCTTACCTCTGTTCATACTTGACTTGAGGAAAAAAATAAACAGCACAAGTGACTAGAATAAGAATGAGCAATAATTTCTAGGGTCATTCTAAAACTGTTTCTCAATGAGTTTTGTAAAAAGATAAAAGTCATCATTATTCACAACACAAATCCTGAATTGCTGGAGGTTAAGAGAGGAAGAGTTACCTCTTGCACTTTTCTTAATAAGCTTGCTACCAGCCATTCTCAGAAATAAGTAAACAGACTAGATTGATGGTGAGCCTGAGCCAGTAGAGCAGTACCTGTTCACCCTATTCATCCAACACTCTCAGGTAGTCAGCTCTTACTCAAATTATATTTGAGATGTTTATGAAAGACAAGTTCATAAATAAATTTGTTCTTGGCAGATGAAAATGGATACTTTTCCTCAACTTTGATTAATGAAGAACAGAGATACTCATTTCTTTAGTTAAGGGGAAAAAAGCCCCCAAAATCTGTTTTCATTATCTGCAGAGGATTTTCCTTTAAAATCATTAGGAAAAAAAATGTCTTTTTTCATCCTCTATAATAAACGTTTCACATGGTTATGATTCAATATGTTTTACACTACACTGGTAATTCTCATTATTCTTCAAATATCACATTTGAGGAGGTTAATACACCATTAACATGATTAACTTTTTAATGGAAGTTAAGCCATATGAAACCAATCTGTACCATTCAGCCATATAAATGACTAGATAGTGAAGGTCAGCTTCTGCCCCACTGCACCTGTGCAACTTCACTGGCTTGACTTGAATTTGCAGGCCTAGAACAAGGGAGGAACCTGTCTCTCTCTAGAAACTGAGAGTATAAGCAACTTTTTATTTCTTCCCAAAACAAGGATAACCCATAAAAAGGCAGGGATGAATCAATACGCTAGACATGTCTGCATACAACCTGCAGAAAGCCTTTGCCACCAGAGAAGCACTTCTCCAGATAAATTTGGGTTCATGGATATGAATCACATCCTTTAACAGAGTTTGGTAAGGATAGTGAATTTTGTTTGTTATTTCTCTGTCAGTCATTAAATCTGTAAAATACAGAGTAGCTGAATTAACAGTGCAGTTGCTCAAAGGAGCAGCACCATCGTTTCCCACAACTTTTTGTCCCTGCCAGGAATACAGCGACCATACCACGCAATTCACTGTTCTGAATCAGATCCTTTGCGGCTGATCCCAAGGTCCTGAGACAGCAAAGCACATCAGCAGTCCTGTCAGTTTTACCGTTAATCTTAAGCACAGGTAACATCAAGGGAACTCTCGGACTGAAGGACATTCTCTGCCCCCAAAAGCACACAAGCCTTTTCCCTCCTTTATCCCTTCCCCCAACTCACTGTCCACAATTTTCTTCCCATCTCCCCTAACACACTTTGCCTGTAAGTAGCAAAGACTTGTGTTTTTCTCGGCCGGCCCACCTTCTTCCCCATGTTACACTGTGCCTCTCCTCTCTTCCCTGTTCTTCTAAAGGTGCTGTGGAAATAATACATTTTACTGACACACCACCTCCTGGGCAGCTGGTTCCTACAGCTGGGGTGCAAAAGGCAGTAAAGATAAAACACAGCTCGGCAATGAATCACAAGCTTGAACAGGTCTCAGAGGTCATCTCGTCCATCCCTCTGCCCCAGGGGAGGCGCAGCTATACTCATGTCATTTCTCACAGACATCTATGTCAGCTGCTTTTAAAAACTTCAGTGACAGAAACTACACAAGCTCTCTAGGCAATATATCCCAGTGTTTCACCACCTTCACATAAAAAAGTTCAATCTTTCCTCACAGGTCACATTTTCTAGACCTCAGGTTTTTCTCGTCTCTTTCTTTACAAGTCTCATCAGAGCAAATCAGATTTGGCTCACAGTTTTCCTATACCCTGTGAATTCATACGTCACCTGATTTTTTTTTTTTAATCACTGAAGAAGTAAAAGAGGAAGAGAACTAAAGCAATACCACAGTTAACACAACATCTTCTTGATTATTGTTGGTTTTACTTTCCTCAGGGAATAAAGGGAAAGAAAGTGCATATAAAGGTCAGAAATACCTCCTTTAGTAAATGAATTTAGTCTGCTGCATGGAGCAGCGAGGGCAGAGGACACCCCTCACCAATATTTTAAAACTCTGAAAACAGAAGAGGAAATTGTAGTTATTCACAGACAACAACGAATGAGGAGCTTCTCTAATACACTGGATACAATATAAAGTATTTCTTTGTTTTAAACAGTAGATTGCAAAAGACCCCAAAAGAATGACTTGGATTTGGCCCCAATAAAATTATTTTCCAATGTAACAAAGCAACGCATTACTGCCTGCAACTGCCTTTCTATGTGTCTGTTACTATCATCCACGCAGCACTAACAGATCATAGGATCAAATGCAAGGACTGTGAAAGGACTTCAGGCCTTTACAGATGAGAAGTGTTAAAGGTTGTTTTATGGAGCCAAATCTTTAAACAAAATTAAAAAAAAAAACAAAACCAAAACAGAACAAAGCACATTTTAAGCACCAGTTTAGCTTACGTTTTCATTACGCATTTTAAACAAAGTATATCAATGAGAAATTAAAATCTGTGATGGTCCTCTTTGAGCTAAAGGTGTCCCTGAAAAATTTCATAGATAAATCCATTCCCTCATGATTTTCATGATCTTTTAAAAAGTGTGGCAATGTGAGATATAACAGATGTGAAGAATTTTATTACAGCTGACCAACTCAGCATTCCCAAGAAACACTGCACAGTCAGAGCTGACAAACTTTGCTCCTGAAGGTTTCCCATACTTCATCTACCTCAAAATCAGACGCCAACATATTTCATGATGACTTCTGATCACGGGGAAAACATAATACAGGCTGACATTTATATTCAAGGTATATTTTGACCCATTGCAGACAAGCCACTCCATGTGCAATCACAGAAGAACATCCAGTCCTTCTGATCCAAATATCAAATGAAGATAAAACATGAGAAAATCTAAAACTTGTGTCAGCAGTGTCCCCAAAAGTATGAAAAATCTCCACCTAATTTTTAAAACACCCATAACATACAAAAGAGGAGAATACTGATTTGCAAAATCCACAAGGGATTATTTTCCTCAGATTACAAAAACTGAGAGACTTGAAAGTCCAAATTTTAACATAGCTGCACATGCCCATTAAATATACATCTGAATCTCAACATGTAGCAAGTATACAGCAGTAATTATACTGTGCATTTTGCAGAATGTAAGGCATAAATTTATAAATTTAAGACAAAGTTTCTTCAAATGTTATTACAGATGACTACATCTCAAAACTTAAGTCATCATTCAGACAAAAAGCATTAACCAAAAATTCAAAACAAATTAAAAAATGCACCGGAACATGAACCAGAATGCAAAGAATGTCCTAGAGGCAAGATTAGCAAACAATTATGCCAGCCAGTGTTAACAGTTACAGTACACAGCTTTTTCAATTTTTCTTCTGAAGAATCTGCTTTGTGTTCCCAGTATGGCAAAATCATCCTGCTGCTTTATACATTCTAAAAAAATGCAAATCATCAATAATCAAGAGAGCATCAGCTGATCACATTTCAGGATGCAGCATGGGAGTATTAAGTGACTGAGCATTGATCAAATGACGACAGAATCTGGAGACTGAGTCTCAAGTAGTATTGGTTGACCCTGATGTTAAGTATGTTCACATTATATAAGCCTACACTGAAGTACTGTTTCTGCTGCTGGAAAGTGCTGTTAAAACTCTGCACACACAAATATATTTGCAAAGTCAAGCACCTACAAATACATTTTTCCTGTTCAATTGATCAATCTTAAAATGGCCTGCTCTTAAACCAACTTTCTGGCAAGGAAATATGGATCAGTACCTGACCCAACCATTTCACTGGTCTCAAGGTAAACTGTCTCAGCATTTAATGTGTGTCACCTGCAGGAAAATTCCTTTTTACATAATAAGCTACCAGCCATTGAATCATTTAAGATGAAGATATCTTTTTTTTCCTTGTGTAACTTGCACATACACAGAGGATGGAAAGAAGGCAGCAGTATTTCAAAAGATTATGCTTACATACCCCTTCTAAATGTATACGGTTCTCTAGGGAACAATCAACTCAGCAATGTCTGTGATGCTCAGGCTATAATTATCAAAATGAGATGCATAACCTCTATTACACCAGCAAACAGTTAACTTTACAGATTATTTCTCTTACTTTAGTGCTCTCAAATCTTTCACCTTTTTTTAAGTAATCACTGCTTCCAATCTTCCACATTGCAGCTACTGTGCATTCAATGCCAGGTACTGCACACCTCACTAGCACAAACTCAGCACAATGCAAGACCTTCTTTAGCCCATATAGTTTCATATACTGCTGTAGCATGGTAGAATGCCTTCAGGATTTAGCAAATTCAAACAGATTCTGTTGTTACATCACACAGAAAAACGCCTTCAAAGTCTCCCTGTTTAAAAAAGGAGAAAAAAAACGGAACAGCCTACATCTCCAAACATGACAGTGCATTCCCGGCGTAGAATATGCAATGCAAGAAGAGGATAATGACAGTATTTATGTTACCTTCAGTCACATAGTTGTGGTCTCGAAGAAAGCTGTGGTTAATTTTTCGTGTGTCCGTGTCCTCGCCCATTTACAGCAGGATTACTCAGCATGCCTATCCGCAGTGGACTGATAGCATCAGCAGAGGTCGTCACAAGAGCACCATCCATGCTGCCGCTGCCTAGCAGAGGCAGAGAACACACTGGGCTACTGAGCACAGCATAATGAGAGCTAGTGATGCGGCACAGATTTGGGGGGGGTGGGGGGTAGGGGTGGTGGTGGGTGGTAATAACGATAGGGGAAAAAAAAAAAAGAAAAAAAAAAGAAAAAGAAGTAACAGGAGAAAGACGGAGGGAAAAACGGCTCCGACAAATTATGAATGCAGAACGCCAGTAGGGAGCTTGCGTGAAGGGAATACAGGCACTTCTCCCGCAGTTAAAGAATAACCCAATTGTTTAGTCAGGTACTCCTTAAACAAGTGCCCACGCAGAGTCTCCTCCAAGTGCCTGCTGCTGGGGATCTTGCTGGATGCTGTAAAGTGGCAATCAGCGTACTGCAGCAAAACCCGCCCGGAGAAGGGCTCTGCTGTTGCTGCTACTGCTGTCATATGCCTGTGCTGCATCAGAGCAGGCCCCTCCCAGTCAGCCGCTCGCTGCCCAACCGCACAAGATCTGCATGTAGTAAAGTGAAAAATGAGACTGCAGGTAATTATTTTAGCTCTTCTGCTGGTAAGATGGGCAATGAAAAAATTAAGGGCGGGGATGTGGGAGAAAAAACTTCAAGCTGCTTAAATGGGTTTGCATTGACACGCACTGCACACTAATGTGCGACCACAATTTTGTGCTAGTCGATACCGTCATATGCAGCAAAAGCAACAGTCATTCAATGTCAGCCTGTAGAAATATTACTGAAATTGCCAAATACCTGCCTATGCAAACAGAATTGTTAAAGGCAAGGCAAACATTCAGCAAAAGTAAGATAAAATAATTTTCTTTATCTTTTATTTTTTGCCACTTTTGTAGATAAAAGACAAATGACGAAGTATGAAAAAAAATGAGGGCCAGAAAAGAATCTTTGTGGCTTCTCTGTACAGGAAAGGAAGGCTGGACAAAGGGAATGTTTGCAGGTCATAGCGTTTTCTTAGACCTGCTACCTTCATTCACTGCATTTTCCCATCACCTTGAAAAAGCAATGTTGAAATCTGTATACTCAGAAATAGGAAAACAAGTAGAAGAGGAAAATAACTCACTTGCATTATAAAATAAAACGTGTTCTTTAGTCCAATCGTTTAATGGCTTAATTTACAGCAAAATTCTTTCAACTGAACAGACAAGCAGTTTCCTTAAACTTCTGGTATCTGTTCATGACACCATGAACTGTTTGCTGCAGAAGGCATGTATTCTGAAAAGGTATAAAGCACCACTGAAGTTTAGGAATCTGAATAGAAAACAAATGGCTGTGTACCAAAGCCACCACTATAGCATGAAAAGGGAGTATGCAATCACAAAACCAGTTCAGAGGACAGAAGGATGGTCCTGTGGTTTAGGCCCTGGAATTAAACACAAAAAATACAATTCAGTTGTCAGCATTACTACAGCATTTTGTGTAATCCTGCACGAATCTTGCACAGTTTTTTGGTTTTGTTTTTGTTTTTTTTTAATGAAGCTAGGACATATGGTTCTTGGAGGTAAATTCAAGTACCCTGCTATTACTATAAAAAGGGCATGTGACTTTGGAAAAAGTAGAGAACTATGTAAAAACCTGCCCAGGGATAAACATCTAATTTCAGGATGAAGTAAGGTTGGGAGAGAAAGAATAGCAATGGAATGACCTTCGTCCCTTTCTCATTGATGAAGCAAAATAAAACAGAACCATCTTCAACCTGACAAGTAAATAATATAAAATCTTCACATTTGAGAAGGTGGGAAAGTAAAAAAAGTTATTCAGTACTTGCACCTGTATAGAACACATTTTATTTATATGCAGCTTTTGCAGGTGACAACACTAGAAATGTTATTTCTGCACTGAGAGCATCAGTCAATACTGTGGTGGCACTGGCAGCCCTCCAGTGCCTGCCCTATCCTCTTCAGTCATTTGCTGCCTTTGCCCATGCTTGTACGTATACCAAACCCTTTCAACTTCAGGATATCCTGTCTGCTTACACACTGGTACCATCAACTTTTCAAGGCTGTGCACAAAACCAATTGTCTTTCTCAGTTTAGAGGGTAAGCATGCCAGCAGCAACACCAAACAAACCAGGACCGGCTGCCTCACGATCGGCAATGTTTTCCTTATGGATATGCATGGCCTGGTACGTAGCTGAAGCCTTAGGTACAAGGTGGTATCCCAAAACAAGGATCCAGTCCTGCCAGCAGCAGGTGACAATAGTGAATTCTATTATTCTGAATCTTCTACCTGTTTATTGGAAGCAAGTACAGCATAAATACTTGATGACAATAGTAGCTACAGTTCAGAAAGTAACTGTGAGAACCTGTAAATATAATGAATGAGAAAATATACCTAGAATTTCATTGAAATGAGGAAGGAGGCCTTGCAAATACTGATATTTATTTTGTATAAAATGACCCTAATCTATATGTGATGGAACTGGTTTATTTTGCCCTTCCCTGCCACATTATTTTATCATCTTGGATTTGTTCTTCCAAAGACAAAAGGGTCTGTGAGCAATAAACACTGCACATGAAATCCTGACTCCGCTGAAGTCAGTGGCAAAGAGTACAACAAACAGCAAGTTTACACTCAACTATTTAATGCCATGGTTAGACCAATGTGGGTCAAGAAGGCACTTCCCTTCAGCATCTGTGCAGGAGATAGTCAAACTGTCTGGTCTTAGAAAAACAACCTAGATTCTTCTGTTACGAACCTAAGCTCCCCATACACTCAGTGTAGCTTTTGGAGGGCAATTAAGAGCATCTGAATCAGAAACCTCTCTTTCTCCATTTTGTATATTGGATGCTTAAGTTTCTCATTCAGGCACCCAAGTTAGACATGCAGCATTAGAGAGTGTAGATTCCTCTGTGGAGGTAACACTGAGCAGCTTCCTCCCATTGCTATGACTGCTGAAACTGGAAGAAATGTCACCTTGCAGGGCATTTGATCCCAAAAATCAAGCAACACAGTTGAGTAAAAATGCATAGGAATAATTTATATCTACAGACATATGGAAAATGAACATGTGTTCTCTCCTTTCCAAGAAAAAGAATTATATAGAAAATTTATCATTCAAAGTAAAGAGAATAAATTATGGGAATGATGTGTAAAGTCTCAAAAAAGCCACATTGACAATCTGTGAAAAAAACCACTGCAAATAATTTTCTTTGTAAATACCTCTGAATTTCTGTGACCAGGGTGTCTGCAATTTCTACAGTGCCTGAGAGAACATTCCTGCCCTTCCACACAAGCTCAGCAATCATTGCCCCTTATTTGTCCTCAATGAGTTGAAACTTCATGATTTCTACAGTCTATCATTTTGAGCCTACTCCCCTTATTTGTTAGGTGTAATTTCAGCAGTTAAAGAGTGTTTTCATTTTTCCTAGGAGCCAAGTGGACTTTTTTTTTGTGAAGTCAAAGTAATAACTCCCACCGAGAGACAATTTTCCCCTCTCACCATTTGAATTAGAGAGGTTCATAGACAACTTCCTTAGGCATCACATGTGGGTCAGATCACGCTTACCTTGTTCTTCTCACTTTTCAGTTAAAAAAAAATCTCATAAGGAGGAATGGAATGAGGAGGAAGCCTTTAACAAAAACACTAGACAGTATTCCCTGTGTGCACGCAAATGCCTTCCCCAAGATTATGAGCCAAATCCTTATTGTGTGGCAAATATTAGTAGTCCACTGACTTAAGTAGGTCAGTTCACATGAGAAAGATTAGCAAAATTCTGCTCTAAATTTGTAGCACAATGCAAATTTGTGAGACAACATTTGTGGATAACTAGCTGTACCATTTTAAAATGCTGCTTATTATCAATCCCACTGATAACCTACATAATTTGATGTGGTCAAATATCCAGGGAGAGGGTGAGGGGGAAGGAACCTTTGATCAAAACCATATTAGTTATTTGTACTTTCATGGTAGTTCACAGTCCTACTCATAAAACAACCCACTAATTGTGCTGAATACTGTACAAACACCGGGGGGGGGGGGGGGNACTATAAAATGGAAGGGCAACATAGAAATCAGCAGAGACATTTAAGTAAACAGTGAGTCAGTAATGAGGATGGAGTCCTGGTTTTGAGCTTTCTTCAAAAGAAGGCCATTAGAGACTTTGTGGAGAGCAGCAATAAACAAAAACTGGATGCAAGAGGTTGAAAAAATAACTGCATAACAAGAACAGAGTGAGCTTACAAATAAAAGAAGGAAGACTGGCTAGCAGGTCAAGAGTTTTTTCTTTTTTTGCTCCTCCCCAAAGATGGAAGAGAGGAAGCATATTAAGATGCATTCTAAAGAGTAAGATGTTCAGTGACAGAGACAGTGGAGAGTGAGAGGTAAGGAGGAAAGTAAAAGACAAGGGCAGGCATGACACAGATGCCCGTACAGACTGTGGGTGTCAGTAAGAAAATAGAGGAGTTAAAAGGAGCACAGCAAACAAAAACTGGATCTGTGCCAGGAGGAGAAAAACCTGATAGGATAAGAAGAGAAAGTAATTTGAGGAGAGGAAGAAAACTGTATTTCACTTTTGTCGGAGTTTTGGGGAGAAGGACTGGAGAAAGGGGAAGGTAGAGAAAGAAAAAAGGAAGGAGCCAGAAATTGAAGCAGGAGTCAGCCAGTACCCTGAAGAAGGAATCAAAACTAGCAAAGATACAAATGGGATTGAGAATGTAAGATTTCGTAATGGTGTAGCCTAACAGTGGTAAGCAATTGAAGATGATGAGCACAAATCTTTGGCTGAATGACTGTTGATCATGTTTGCTCACTGCATTTCCATCGGGAAGCACTGCAGGATGAGAGAGGGAAGAATTACATGTTAGAAGGCAATTGGTCCTGAGGGTTCCTATGTGATCTTATTTAGAAACACCTGTTGAACCCATGGCTCTCCTGTTTTGCTCCTGCAGAACATTTTTGTTCTGCTCTTAAACACATTCTCACAAAGAGCTTCTATTTAGCTTTGTTAGACACTTACATCAGAGCACAGCCTTTAATAATTTAAACTGTCAATATCTGAAATAGACCATCATCAGGTACTCCAAGTCTCCATTTTACTACTCCCAAATTCATCATTCAGTCTGAATTAGAACAATTAAGCTTGAACTGCAATTGAAAGAAACAGTGGTTGAATACTGAAATATTTCTTTGTCTAACAAAACTTTTCATATACAGATCATTCTGTACCTCATTTAGTAAAACACAATGGCTTTAGATGAAATGGAACTGAATTTTGAATTAGCACAGAACTCTGAATTAATTATTTTTGAAGAACAAGAGATTTAAAGCATTGTGATGTTAAAAATCCTTAGAAGTTATACAAATTGCACCAAAAGTAGACTATCTTAAAATATTACCTTAATTTAATGTTTGTGTAGTCACTGTAGGTTTTTTAGCGCTTTGACAGAATTTGCTTCTAACCATATCCTAACATCTGCAAACTGTGTGAAACAGAGTGAACTTTCTCTTCTCATCCTCAAATAGAATAACACACCCAATTAGTCAGCTACAGAAAAATACAACAAAATATTTAGCTAACCCTTTATGGTTATATTTCATTGCAATTGAATTTGCTCAGCAAAAGAGAATATTTATGAGCCAGATGCTCCCTTTATGTATATCTAGTTTATGCACAAAGATGTAAAAATCTTAGCTACTGATTTCTGCAGTTAGGCCATCAGCAAATTAGCTTTGCTGTTTATTTATTTACTCATAATGTCCAGGAAAATAAGATTATATAGTACAGTCATATACCTGTTCAGAAATACTGGAGCTCATTGGCTGCCTTTCATTCAAAAGGATAAAGCAACAAGGAATTATAATGTGATAAAAAGCTACTCCCCTGGTCTTCCTCCAGCCCTACTCAGCGTGACTGAGAAGGGACTCGGAGCTCTGAGCCAGGGATAAGATAGCAAATCCACTCCCTTGGGCTTGAGTAGTTTTACTTCTATTTAAGAATGCTAACTTTAAAATAGTGTTTTTCTCTGCTATCTAGTCCTCTCTTAGTACTTCTATCCAGAATGAACATTCAGTCTGGATCATACCCTGCCCTATATTTGAGACTAGAACTACATTGCAAATTGCAGCAGGAATACCCAAGCTAACTTTAAACAAGTTAGATCTTAGAAACAGTCCAGCCCTGATGGCAGAGACCTCAGCATGAGCTGAACGCCTTGGAGGTAAGTTACTCCACGTGTGATTAAAGTAGCAATGGTACAAACATCTTTCCACCATTGCTTATTTTGAAGACATTCAAGTACATCTCATTACATGATGCCTACTTGCAAAGGAATTAATCCAATAGCTTTGTGATAGTAATAAGTGTATCATAAATGACTCTGATAAGGGTTTGCCTTAAAAATAAAATTCTGTATTCCCATACATTTCTGAATAGTCCCCTTTACATTTGTCTAATAGCCAAATATAACATAATGTATAGCACTACCATGCAATTCCATTTTTGGTTCTTTGACAGCTAAACAAAAACAGATACTGCCAAAAGTTAGCATAAAAAGTAGAAAAGAAAAATTATATCAATCATAGCTCTCAAGTAAAAAAGTAAATAATTTTGTCTTATTCTAACACCTCAACAGTAATTGTTTAGAATCTTTACACTTATAGCATTTAATTTATATTTCAATACACACTCTTCAGTTACTGTATATTAAATTGAATATTTAATATTAAAACTGATGTAGCCCAACAATTCTGAAAAACGTAATGGCTGCTATCACAATTGGAAAATATTCTATTATTCACAAAGGGGAAGTTTCTTCAACACACTACTTTTTGCTGTGTGAAACCCCAAAATAACACCTCCCCAGAAGAAATATTTTTAGCCTACATACTCTAGACACAGAATAAAACTAATGCCTCCCAGCACCTGGCAATTTCAGAAAGCAAGCAATTAAAAATTATGATCAAGTAATTTAAATTACAGAAGCCAACTTCCTTCAACATCTTTCACCCTATCTGTTCCGGTGAACATTGCATAAGGATCCTTAGCAGAGCCAGTACCACTTTAAGTTTGCAGAAAGCCAGAGCATGGGATGAACTGAATCCACACCATGCTCATTGTTCTTCACACAGGAACCAGCAGCTTTGCTCTTTATTTTTGTGGCGTGCTGCTGATAGTGGTGGAGCTAACCAATATGGAGAGCTCTGGACCTAATTCAATGATCTTTTCTTTAACTGAGAGAATACAGCCAGAATATCTGGACATAATGGTTCCTGCAAGAAGTCCTCCTGAGGCAGAACAGATGCCCCAAGCTATGACATCCCTGTGCCCCCAGGGTGCCCCCTGTGATCCAAGCTCCTCTCTAGGGCCACTGTATCACTTTGGCTGGGAAGCAGTAGGTTTCCCCATCCTACCACAGCAGCTGCATATGCCACGGCCCTCTCCTAGCTCCATAATGGCACATTAATCCACAGTCTGGCAACCCTACACTGGGCTCTGCTTTCAGGTGTTCCCCTCGGAGAAAGGAAGAACTTGGAAAGATAAACAGTTTCCTATCTACGGGCTTGAGTCTGGTCAGAGCAAGCCTGCAGCCGAAGAGCCGGAGCTACCAGGCAGAAGTGGTAGTAGCGTCTGGCAATGGGGAAAAGTGCAGAAGGGCCCAACTCCTATGAGCTCACAACCTTGGGCGGCACTGGAACACTGTATCCCTGTATCAGAGACAGCGACTGCATCTTTGCCTTGGGCTTTAGTAGTTTAAAATCACATCTAAACCAAATCCTGCAATCTATCAGCTAATGAGTGCAAGGAACCAGTTTAACAAGAGTGTGAAGAAATTCTAATCAACATGAACTTAGTGAGTTCTGCATGCTCTAGGGGCAAGTTTTCATTTGGCAAATTTCAGAATACCGTAACAGATTCCAGCAGAATCTAGATTTAGATAGATAGATGGAAATCAAGGTTGCAAAATGATGGGGGAAGGAAAAGCAGAAAGAACAGGCAAAATGCCAAAAGGAGAAGCTGGAAGTTTTCCCAGAACTTACTAATTTGGAGATTAAGCCTATTTAGTGACTACGTCAGGAATGGGAAGAGTGGTCCAAGGGAAAGAGCACAGGATGCGGAACCAAAGACCACGCACTAATTCCGGCTGTAAGGCATTTCCCTTCCTTGTGCTTCTTTTTCACTCTTTCCCTGTCTTGCCTATTTAAACCAAGAATTACGTGGGCATAAACACTATCTTCCCTACTACAGTCATCAAATGGAGAGTGATGCAGGACCCCTGAGCAATGCTGATACTTATGAGACACTGTTCCCAAGCTAATAAAGCTCATCTGTTCCTAAAACAAGCTTCCGTGTCCTCTAAAACACGAGGCAGATTATTTACTCCACAGCAAACAGCATCACAGAAAAAGACAATGTAGAAACTACAGCCTCCTAGAAGAAGCATTCGAGATGAGTCCCAAATAGAAAACCTATCACTGACAGGGCCTGTCACTGCCAAGCAAGCCAGGCACACAGAATCATAGAATCATTAAGGTTGGAAAAGATCATCAAGTCCAACCATCAATCCAACACCACCATGACTCCTAAACAAAGCCCTAGAGTGCCACGTCTATACCTTTTTTGAACGCCTCCAGGGATGGTGACTCCACCACCTCTCTGGGCAGCCTGTTCCAATGCCTAACCACTCTTTCGGTAAAGAAATTCTTCCTGATGTCCAGTCTAAACCTCCCCTGACGCAACTTGAGGCCATTTCCTCTCATCCTATCGCTAGTTTCTTGGGAGAAGAGTCCAACACCCGCTTCACTACAACCTCCTTTCAGGTAGTTGTAGAGAGCGATAAGGTCTCCCCTCAGCCTCCTCTTCTCCAGGCTGAACAGCCCCAGTTCCCTCAGCCGCTCCTCATAAGACTTGTTCTCTAGACCCTTCACCAGCTTCGTTGCCCTTCTCTGGATGCCCTCCAGCACCTCAGTGTCCTTCTTGTAGTGAGGGGCCCAAAACTGAACACAGTATTCAAGGTGCGGCCTCACCAGTGACGAGTACAGGGGCACCATCACTTCCCTACTCCTGCTGGTCACACTATTCCTAATACAAGCCAGGATGCCGTTGGCCTTCTTGGCCACCTGGGCACACTGCCGGCTCATGTTCAGCTGGCTGTCGACCAGCACCCCCAGGTCCTTTTCTGCCAGGCAGCCTTCCAGCCACTCTTCCCCAAGCCTGTAGCGTTGCATGGGGTTGTTGTGACCAAAGTGCATTGATGGACAAACAAAACTGGAACCTGAGGAGGAAGGCAGGGTTGGGGACAACTGTTGAAACAAATGCTTCCAGCTTAGCCTTTACTTACAACAAAGGTTACTCTGCTCCCAACAGCTTCTCAAATTGAAACACAAATATAAATATACATATATGTATATATATTCCAAATAAGAAATAGTATGTTGGGGTTGGTATCACTGCATTACATGCTGGCGAAAACATACTATTCATTTTGCAAGATTAGGTTAATTTTATAAATACTTTATACAGACGTTAATTAACTTAAATACTTATAGTATCACTTGCATGCTGCCTCATGCCTAGTATATGAGGCAGCATGTACCTTGTTAGCACTGCTTGGAGTGTATGGGGCACTTTCTCTCTAAAGTGATACCTGTGATAGAGTCCTCTCTCTGAATTACCCTACATCAGTAACTCACTACCATGTTCTACTGTTATGCCAGGGAGAAAAACTTTTGAAATGTATGCCTCTGCACGCAAGCCTATCAGATCATGATAAATGCAGTTTATTCAAACTAACATTGTTATCACATCCTTTTATGCACACAAAAAGCAGGAAATCTATCCAAGCTACTAAAAAATTATGAACCTGCAAAGCAGCAATAGGTCCTAAGGAGGACAGCTAAAAGCCTGCTGGAAATCACGAAGGGAAGATGTTTCAGTGGCTGTTCATGATGAACGGATCACAGGCACCACAGCACGCAGCACTAGAGGCTGCTGATGGGCACTCTCACAACAATGGAGCCTCAGGAGCTGAACTGCATGCTGCCTCCCCGGCACTTCACCAAGCACACTGTCAGAAATGGTTTCCAGACAAAACCTATCACTCCATAGCCAGGCAAGGCAGCAATTACAAAACTAACTTCATACCCTAAGACAAGACGACCCACGTCCCAAATAACTTTGTAGATGTCAGGCTCTGGAGTGGGACGTGAAGCTAGCTGAGAAAGGAAAGCCTGAAAAGAGACTAACAGAGAACCTGCAAATATGCACATGGTGTGAAATAAGTATAAAATTGTCACTTAGAGGTACTGGACAATCCAAAGAAATGATGCTATAAAACACAGATCAGAAAGTGGCCTGAAAAAGGAATTTAGAACAGGGATATAAGCACTGACAGAACTCCCTTAGACTTTGAAAACATGCTTGTGTGCATATTTGTGCAATAAAGGAATTGGGAAGAGAGGGAGGGAATTAAGTGAGAACAGTATTCAAACCCATGCTAAGGGTCACATACATCCTTCCTGAACAGCAATGGACTGAAACACACATTTAAGCAGTATCCTGATGCGGCACCTACATGTAGGCTACTACTTCGTCAAAACACTGCAAAAGGAAAGCAGTTTCTGAAACAGCTTCCAAAAATCAGCATTCTGAAAGGATTAAGCTGATAAGATCTAGAAATTCTAGACAGATGAAGNCAAACTTTCTGCACAAGAACAAGAAAGGAAACAGAGGAAATTCTTTTATATACTATGACCTGTGATAAAATATCAGAAGCTGCCTAAGAACTTCTAACACCTCTAGAACATTTTTGAGACTTAAGCAAATAATTAAAAATCAAATCGAATTAGCAGATTGCATTCACTTTCACCTTAAAAACCAAACCACAGCCACTCTTCCTAACATTTTGCTAACTCAGAACTCAAAATATTTCAAGAAATAATAATTCAAGAACACTTCCTGCATATGGCAAGTCTATTAAACAAAATCAACATACAGGATCATTTATTACTGTCTTTGCATTCTACACACAATCATACAAAGATGACAGCTTTGAAGGGAACTCAGCCCAAAAGACTATGCTTTCCACAAGACTGCAGAGAAATGACATGACATATGACAGGACATTCATCCTGACTCCTCCCTTCCACCAACATGTTCAATTAATTCAGATAGGCATAGTGCAAACAGCTTTTTCTCCAGCATTACCTTACACCACAAAGAGTAGTTACATATTTCTCTATATGTAACTCTGTATAAGTAACTAAGGTGACATGCAAATCCAGCAATTTGGGAGTGCCTGCAGACCCCAGCCGTCCTGGGCCAGTGAGAAGGAACTGCTGCAGAACAAAAAAGCTGTTCTAGAAAATGATACAGCATTGAATGTTTTCTTGTACATAAAATTTACTGAATACTGTTGATACAGCCTCAAGAGAGAGGAAATCTCTCAAAAAAACAAATTGTGTCAATATAAACAATGATTTTGCTTTTAGCCTTTCCTCCAGATCATCCAAATATTTAAATTACTGTAGCATCTGAAGTACAGTAAAAAATGCTGCACCTGCTGCAAGAGCTGCAATCTCTGGAATAATACTTGATGAAAAAAAAGCTAAAAATAAATTCAAGCTATTAAAATAGAAAAAAAACCCCACCTAACAGAAAACAAACACATAAGCATTCAATGGTGTGACGAAAAAAGTAATTTGTAAGCAGAAATGTAGAAAGCAAGCTAGCACTGAATGAAAATAAAAGTTTGCAAGACATGCCAAACCCCAAATTTTGAGGAGTATGAAACCCCACACTACATTGTAGTAAACAGCAAATGCACCTAAACGTTGCGTTCCACTTCTGGCCACCCACATACCAACAGCAGGAATCAAAATTCAGAAAAAATAACAAATCACAGACGTGATTTGGCATTGGAAACAGAGAATTACAAGGTAAACAATGACTGAGAAGACTCCTCATAGGAATAAGTTGAAAGCAATGGAAGCACAAACATCAAAAGGAATTATTTTTGTTATGGCTCAAGACATAGTAAGTGCAAATTAAATAAAGGAAAACACGTTGCTTACTTTGAATTATACTTAAAAGGGAGAGTATAAGTGGAAAGTTATTAATTGACTTTGCAACCTAATAAAGGACTAAGCACCTACAAATTAAGTGTTGCAATGAAAACAGCAGAGGCGCCTGGCCCCAAGGAGAATCTGGAAATGCGGGGTGAAGCGCTCAGCCTATCCAGTGTGGAAACTGCCAACTCAGGGGGGAGCTCCCTAGAATCAGCACCCTGAAACACTAAACACAAAGGCACATATGTTCCTTTCTAGAGTTTAAAGGTCTCAAATAAGATCACAAAGGAGACATGGTTGCTGATGTAAGATCTAGAGCCTGAATATGAATATAGTCCTAATAGTTGGTGCCACTAAACGTTCCCTGAAAAAACTGGGAGACAGTCTTAACCTTATTATATAATAGCATGCTGATAACTCATATGGGAAATCCAATATCATTTCATTTTAGTTCAAGAGAAAAAAATTCTGGGTATGGACATTTACTATACCTCCTGCTGAAGTTGTACCAGGTGTCAGCAAAAAAATGCAATATTTCTGGAACCAGAAGTGATCCCAACTAAAAAGAACATAAATCTGTGTCTTAGTGATTGAGATGCTCACCACAGCAAGGAAATTTTGGGCTTTTTGAGTCCAACTTGAGGTCAGTTCAGGTTTTTGCACTTGTGGTTACTTCATGCACATAAGAAAAGCAGTCATCCAAATAGGATCTGGAACCACAGCTACATGCAACTGTGTGTAAGAGGAAATTCAACTCAGCAAAGGAGGGAACAGGAGCCCTCACTCAACACAGGCCAAAAGGCCCCAGCATAACTTGCTGTTGGAAAAGCAAAACCAAACCCTAGCATGTCACTAACCACTTTAACAAAAAAGAAGGGGAGGGGTGGCCACTTAATGGTACAATTTTTGCTCAACTCTGCAAAACTATATTTAATCTTACAGCTAGACAGAGACTAACACAGCTGCTTAGCAAGCATAAATGCTAGGCCTTAAAATAGCTATAGTCTGTAACAGAATGAACTAATTCCAACTAATGAACTGCTGAGCCAGCGCAATAAAAAGACCAGAGCATCAGAAAAGTAATGCAATAATGGCATGCTTAAGACAATTATAAATCAAAGAGAAGAGAACAGTGTCTCTAAGCTTCAAGGAACAACTCCCTGAGGAGGGGTGAGGAAAACCTTCTACAAGACACCATGCCTAAGGGCACAGTGACCAGTGATCTGAGGACTGGAATGGAAGCAGTAAGACAAGAAGCGAGCAGTCTGGGAAATCAGGGAAGAAGTGGTGGGTCATGGCGGTTTTGAGGGGATAAAGGAAAATTCAAAAGTCAACATGGTGGGTGCAGCAGAAGAGGATCAACACTGCAGACACCAGCAGCAGAAAACTGGCTGTTGTAGAGGTGAGTACTTCTCTGAACAACCTTGATGCACCAGAAGGGACGTCCTTAGATTCCCCCATGCCATGAATGTGGGCTGTAAGGGCCAAAAGAGGAGTCTTGTGTACCTTAGGGGTTGGGAGAGCTTAAGCATCTGGGAGTAAAACTGTCTACCATAACCACAAAATTACACATGCTAATGATGGTAGGCTGTTCCTCATATCCACTATCATTTATGTAATCTCTTTAGCTATAGAATTCCTCCGTCAACACACCCACCGCCATTCTTATCTCATCATTACCTACCTCACAGTCTGATTCCTGAGATTGCCTGTGACCCTTACTTGTTCTGATTATCCCATAGCTAAGTACCACTGATTCTTAGCTGTCATTCTCTACTTTGTCCATAAATACTGCCAACCTGTATAAGCTGTTAAAAATCCTATCTACCTCCCTGTATAACTAGTCTTCGTCCTTGCCAGATAATACTGTCACACACCCCCTCCACAGAAGCTAACCCACATTAACACAGCGTCAAAAACATAACAAAAAGGAAGTACAGTTGCATTTTCTTTTGGGCTAAATGTATGCATGCAAGAAATATTCTAAGCCTGGCTTGAGCTTCCAGGATAATTTCCTGTTTAGTTTCAGAAGCTCAGTGGAGCAATGGGAACAACCTAGTAAGTTCAGTCATTCCCACAAATAGGCAGCCGATGAGCTTGATTACATATATTTGTATTTATCACATTTGCATTTAAGCATATACCTAATCCCTGTTTAGGATCTAACCATAAATCTCATCCTCACATCAGTTAAGCACTTTTAAAAATTTTAACCAGATGCAATTAGATTAGAAAAGATTCTTTTAAATACGATGTGGCAGAAACCTCTGGCAGTATGCATTTTGCATAGTTCTATTTAAAGAAATTTAATCTAAAGACTTACTTGTTAACACACTTAGAACTATAACTTCTATGACTCCTTGGACAGTAATTAAGAGCAGCTTCTTAATTATTCAATTTACCTATAACAAACCAGGAAGATTTATCTTTCACTTGCGCCAATGTAACTGATAGATATGAGCATTTCAAGTTCACCAGAAAACATATGAATAAACCAGTAATTTAATCCAATATAATTTCAGAGAAAGCACAGTAAACTATCTATCCATCTATATGTATTGATAAGTAAAACAGAAAACACAAAAGCCATTTAACCTGAAAGCTTAATTCAAGTTCTTTAATAACACTGTGGCTAACCAAATCCCCTTCTAAAGGCATGCCATTCACTAGCTTCTTGCCTACAGTGATGGAGAGGCTGAGAACACAGAGGTTTATCTCTACTTCATATTTGTAAAATAACACTTAAGAACTGCAGTCTCATTGGTCTCTTTTAGCCAGGCTGAAGTGGGATTTCAGCTTGAAGGCTGGGGGGAGAAGGGCTCTTGCAATCCCAAGGAGGCAGAGCCTCTCATTTCTTAGCAACAGCTACAGTCCCCAGAACCGGCGGTCTGGAAGCCAACGCACCAGATTTTTGCCAATCCATCCCCCCTATTTCGCACAGCAGCCACATTCAGCCTCTATTTTACTAAAACAACTATTTTTAGCTGTAGAGATTTTTGATAATAAAACCGTTTTCAGTTTATTCTGTTCTAGTCAAGACTTCCCCAGAAAGCCATTTTTTTTCTTCTCGCACCACTACACCAAAATAATTTGATTATAGGTCTAACGCTCCAAGAATCCTAAATCTATCATTTCTATTTAGTGGGTGTCCTCTGAGCTTGACTCTTTCACCCTCACTTTGGCAGCATGACCCTTGACCACAGGGCACTCACTGTAACAACGATTTACTAAGATTTCACTTTAGTGCAAGTGATTTCCTATAGCCAGGTCTCCTAAATCTCAACCTTCTGAAAGACTACAAATTTGTTCTTCCAGGAATAGCCTTTTTGCATGAAACGATGTTCACTACAATGATTCTTTATTCTGAACAAAAAAAATATTTGAATTTCAGCATTTTGCTGAAACGCAGATCAGTTTTCAGACTGAAGCACAGAAGTAATGTTAGACTTCCATATTTTGCCACATTATGCAAATTTTCCAAAATGGAAATAATCCAGAATCAAATGGAAAAACATGTTTAATGGGGGTGAAAATGTTAATGGTGCTTCAGAGAGTATGGAAATTCATATAAGATGGCCACTGAGTATCAATCCTTCCACCTTTGAGGTGACAGTAATCAGAAAGAGGAATAAGCCAGCAAAGAGTCCCATTGCTGGCAAACAAAACTGTGGATAAGCCCACTCACAGCTTCCATCACCAGGAATGAGGAATCACATACAGCCAGAAAGCACATTTTGGGAGCAATGTAGCTGACTAAAGAGGTAAAATCACCCCAGCCTTTGGAAATAACTGCTGTTATCACCACTGTAAATATAACAAAAAGAAACAATACAGACACAAGACTGTAGAAACAATGTGGCTAATGGAAAATTTGTTATTTGAAGCTACGAAAAACTTCAATAGTATTATTTAACAGCATGACATTTCTGTAGCACTGCCAGACTTCTAGCCAATTGTCGGGAAAAATGCAATCAGAACTAGGATATACCATACCTTACATTTTATGGATACCTCATTAAGATTTCATATTTACATTTGACAGTCTTGTTTTTGAGATCTGACCATACCAGCAATTGCTACTGCTTGAATTACTGTGAGACTATGAGGTCATTAAGACTTTACGATGACATCATTCAAATACCACAATGTGAACTCATGAAATAATGATGGCATTCAGTTGTAGTGAAAATCCAATGAAGGAAAGACTATATAACACCCAACAGGAAAAAAGTTTTGAGAAGCAATGTTTGTCCTTGAAACACAATGGAGAGCACACCCGGGAAAATTTGGTATTTTCAAGTTATGGGATGATCTGTGATTCCTTCTACTCTTAGAAACTCACCTTACATTTCCACATCACCAGTCCCCAAAGCCAGCACTTTACAGTGGTGGGGGAGGGTACATAACCCAGCTCTTTAACAAAAACTGGGTTTCTGCCAAATTAAAGAGGGTGAACTTGAAAGCTCCCAGTTATTCACTGGAATAGCTGGAATTTGCCCAATAACTCTAAGATCATGCAGTTCAACAAGGGGAAGTGTGAAGTCCTGCACCTGGGGAGGAACAATCCCAGGCACTAATATATGCTGGGGGCCACCCAGCTGGAAAGCAGCGTGGCAGAAAAGGACGTGAAGGTCCTGGTGGACACCAGGTGTGTCATGAGCCAGCAATGTGCCCTTGTTGCAAAGAAGGGTAATGGTATCCTGGGCTGCATTAGACAAAGCATTACCAGCAGGTTGAGAGAGATGATCCTTCCCCTCTACTCAGCACTGGTGAGGCCACACCTGGAGTACTGTATGCAATTCTGGGCTCCTCAGTACAAGAGAGGCATGGGCAGACCGGAGAGAGTCCAATGAAGCGTCACAAAGATGATGAAGGGACTGGAGCATCTCTCCTATGAAGAAAGGCTGAGAGAGCTGGGATTACTCAGCCTGGAGAAGAGAAGGCTCAAGTGGATCTTATCAATGTCTATAAATACCTGAAGGCAGGATGCAAAGAAGACTGAGCCAGGCTCTTTTCAGTGGTGCCCAGTGACAGGACCAGAGGCAATGGGCACAAACTGGAACACAGGAGGTTCCCTCTGAACATCAGGAAACACTTTTTTACTGTGTGACCAAGCACTGGCACAGGTTGCCCAGGGAGGTTGTGGAGTCTCCATCCTCAGAGATATCCAAAAACCATCTGGACATGGTCCTGAGTAACTGGTGCTAGGTAGCCCTGCTTGAGCAGGGGTGATCAGACAACCTCCAGAGGTCCCTTCCAACCTCAATCATTCTGTGATTCTGTACGACCACCTTGTTACAGGCAAAGTTCAAGAATAAAAGAGCAGGTAAACATATGGTGGCAATATTTGAAACAGTAACAAAGGAATAAAAAGAGAACAAAAGAAATGCAATTCTACTTTACATTTAACAATCAGATTCCCCCTCAGTCACTTCAACACCACACACACTTTGTGAAGATGGTAAATTTGTCCCAACCTCCACTCTGCAGCTGAGTTGTCCTACAGCTTGTCTGAGCAAGTAAGCATCAGCACAGTTGTGTCCTGTAGGACAGCTCTTGCCATCATAGGTGACAGGGCTGATTCAGGGCTTTCAGACCACCCATCCCCAGCACTGAGGACACCTGGGGATGTCACACAAGCTACCAGAAGATGAACAGTGACTCTCCTCCCTTCTCTTCCCCAGCGTTGAGTGTCCCTGCACTAGAACAGTCTTTCAGCTTCAAGATCATTTTGCTTGTTTCTCTCTTATAATACCATTAAAACTCTTGAAAACTTTTAAAGTCATATATCATGAGAAATACTAGTTGTAACAGTGATTCTTCTAAATTCTGTTGCTGCCACCAACGGTAGAGTCTCTGACATTAACTCTAACTCACTCCTACTTCATTTTATGGTAAAGAGCCGATACTATTGCATTGCCTATATCCTCTTGGGGGGGGGGGAAAATCCAATTAGAATGGATTCACGACAAGCTAGACTTAGACCCTTAGTTTTGACTTTGGCTGCCTTTTGTTTGTTTGTGAAGCACTGTAATTGTTTACATACAATATAAATTCAATCTGTGGCATGTGAAATCTCGTCTCTGCAGACTCTGTAGGTAACCTAGGGTTATAGGTTAAAAAACACTGACATCATGACAAATTGCTGTAATTTGAGGAATAATCTGAAATCCTGCTGGGACACAATTGAGTCTGTGAGCCTAGCTGTTAATGATAATAAAAGCTGACACAGTAAAAATGATAAAATTAAAGAGAACACCCACTAATATAAGTACCTCCAACGTATGACATTGATGATCCAGTTAAGGGGTCTGGTAAAAATCTCATTGGCAAGTAACTTAATGCTCCACTTGCAGTTACAGAAAGCTCCACTCATTTGTGGAAATGCAACCACTAAGTGCTTTTGTCTTTTTCTTGCTCACATGCTATCTGTTTGTCATAATTTTAGAAACGTGCAGTTTTCATAATATCTTCAGTAATACAAGGTCATAATTCCACTTTCTGATTAGTTTGTATGTGTGTACCAATAGATGAAAACTGTATTTTTTAATGTAGTACACCCATTATACCTTTCTTTGTGCCTTTGACATATCATAAACCCGCTGGCAACATAAAATATAAATTGGCTTGCTATAAGAACAGATGAATCATTAATTACTTACTATATACCAAAATAAGAGGCCAATTTTACAGTATCAAATGGCATGTGCAGCTGCTAATTAAAAACTATATTTTAAAAAACCCCAAAACTCAATAAGCATTATTTAAAACACTAATCATAGACTCATAGAATGGTTTGAGTTGGAAGGGACCTTTAAAGGTCATCTAGTCCAACCCCCATATATATATTGCTATTTTAAAATATTAATATTTCTCAGAATTTAAAAACATCGTTATTGAATTTTGCTCTGGCTTTGCTTCTTTATTCTCCAAAAATACCTAGATATTATGGACTAGTGCATATCATTATAAGCATCATATGATTTTTATTCACTCTTCATACTGAATTGTACCTTTCACAGGCCTCATACTTCAGATCATTATTCTCAGCTTTGCAGGACCAGGGGACAACGTCTTCTCACAAATACAATTTACAAGACAAGTAAACCATATACTGCTAATGTTAAAAATCACACAAATCCCTAAACTAAAGGATTCTGACATCTCTTCCTTCTGATAGTACAGTCAACGGGGGGTGGGGAGTTTTTAATCAAAAATTGACTGTATAATAAAAAAAAAAAAGAATACAACAAGGGAATAGGTAGATTGGCAAAACCTAAGAAACCTCTTGGATTTGCTTTAGAAGTGCAGGAAGACTCAGATCCATCCTTTGGACTGGATGCTGTGATAAAGCCTAAGACAGTAACACCACTGACACTTGGCTTGCTTCCAAACCTTTTCCAGCTT
>WAAD01010542.1:13199-29501 GCA_013389945.1 Fregata magnificens
CAACTCTTGCCCACACTGGAAATCCGTTATCTGGAGTTTCTGGTATGGCTTTTATTTGCATATGCTGCAAACAGCACTGTTATTAAACAGACTGTTAATTATTCTTCCAGTCACTGACTGAGACAACTGATGTGACAATAGTTACAACTTTCTTTTTCCAGGTAAGAGTAGTCATGCACAGCTCTATGCAGCTGAGTTTGCCTGCTCACTACTTTTATGTATTGCTCTTTTATATAGAGAGATGTATTTTTTTTTTTCCTTACAACCTGAAGCCATGCTTACTTGTTTAAATTATCAAATAGCTTGGGAAAAAGAGATATTTTTGGGGTTACTTACCATCCTTTTTGTGAGACATTTTATTAGATATTTTTCTCTCATTTTGAGGTGTTTTGGTTCTTTTTATACAGATAATTTATTATACTCTCTGTGTGTCTTTATTAATCTTTTCTTTTTATTATTAATTTAGATCTTTAAAAAGATGCTTGATACTGTATTTTCTCCTCTGAATAAATAGTGGTAATTAGAACATGCATTTAGGATCCAAAATTCTTATTGTTCCTGTTTGAGGCTTGAAAATTTATCTTAAAGTGATTGTTGAATTAATTTCTAACAGTGTACAGTAAAGCAGTCAGCTTGTATTGCCAAAGGCTTTATTATGATTTCATGATCCATGCTACAGGATGGCAGTAAGAGATGGTGTCTAATAACTTGGCTTTTTGTTTTTCTTTTCCCTTTTAGGAATTTCCGTGGGATGCAGATCATGTCACTGGACTGGATTTGGGTGAAGGATGAGTTATGCGTTTCTCTCAGGAGTCTTCCAACACATTTTTTCAATTACCTTTTAATGGTGTTCTAAGTGAGCTTATGTGAAACAAATGGTATTGGATCATGAGTGAAGAAAAAAGCTTTGGTGTTTCCCAGAAAATGTTGTCTCCTTCAAGAAGTACTAGCAGCTGCTCCTCCAAGCAGGGAAGTCGACAGGTAATACAAACTTTTTCAACCAAACTGAAAGCATTACTATGATTGGCTGTTACTTTGGCTCTTGAATAGTGGCGAATCTCTTAAACTCTCTTTTCCTGTTGCTTGCTTGTTTTATTTCATTACTTCTCTGGGTTTTTTTTTTGTTGTTGGTAGCAGCATCTTGTTTTGAGTCAAATGCAGTAAACACACATTACTGAATAGTGGGCACTTGTAAAACTGGAATGCTAACAGTGAATTTGAATTTGTATCACGTTGTATGTATCGTGTCTTCATAGTGAAATATTGCTGCTGTAACGGCTTGGTCTCAGTGGTTTGATCCTGAAATCCCAAGTCTTCCCTATAAGATATCACTTTTGTGGTAGAATATTGTGTAACTGCTCTGCTTATTTCAAGTTTCCAGGGAAAGGTGTGCATACATGTGTGGAAGAGAACACATCTTTCTGAAACTTGACATAGGGCCTCTTTGACAATGAAAAAGTGCCTCTGAATGCCTGTGTGTGCTGTTTGTTGCTGTAGAACTGTAGTTAAGAGAATAAGTATTTGTGTAACGTGATGCATCTGGGTGCCTAATGCAAAAGATGCTTTGTTTTCTGCAGAGATTATGCTATTTTTTAAACCTTACAGGTTTAAAAGACATGTCTACGAGTGTTTGTACCTGACAAATGAGACTGCTGAAGAGAGCTTTTGTTTGTGGGCGAGAAACATTGACCTGCAGCAACACTGAGAATTAAGCCTAAACACGCAATCCATGCTTGCAAAATCATCAGCAATATGTTCAACATAAACTTTTATTTGTACAGATGCTGGCTTAGTGGAGCTCTTGAAGCTGCCTCAGTTTGAGATTTTAATTGGAATTGAGCATCCCAATCCCCCAAAAGCTTTGGAGACCTCAGCTGTGTTTTGAAATAGCACCTGCTTTTCTGGGACTTCTGGCCCTGTACATACAATTGGCAAGGCAGACAAATCTCTGAACAATTTATGCCTTTTAAAGTGCTGCACTTGTAAGAAATGCTGTGCATTTCTAGTATACTGAGCAAAGGAGTCCTTGCTTTCAAGATGCCTTTTTTTATTTTCCTGCAATGTTATTTTTTATATCCTTGGTATGAGATTGCCTTTATAAAGTGTAATTTAAAACATTTTATATTGTCTGTTTCAACAGTTCATGTCTATCAAGTGTTATCATGTAGTATTTAAATAATAAGATTTACATGAGCATGACTAAATCCACTGGTGTGTTACACAACCAGTATAAGCAACCACAGTTATGCAGAAGCAATTTCTGCAAGAACCTCGCTGACTGCCATTTAACATGATCAAATCTGTTGGCCAGCTCAGGCTTTTGATACTATTATTAGCAGGCCCCATTCCTTACCCATTTTGTTCTCACCTGCTCTCTTTGGAGGAATAATTCAGTAAGGTTTAATGTCATCTTGTCAATCCCCAATTTTTTAGTTGTACAAAAACGCAAGGTGTACCTGACCAAGATGAGAGATGCAACTTGGTGTTTTGTTTGTATTCCTGGTACATCCATGCTCATTCATTAGTCAGGCAGACGGTAAATTGCCTCATACACCTATCAGGTCAAGCTAAATGGAGGTGTAAAGTAGGTTGTTTCCCAGTGTATACTGAAGGGCGATACAGTTGATATTTCTTCATGATAACATGGGGCATTGTGATAAGTATCTCCACTTTGATCAATGTTTCAGTATTAATCTTTTCGTGGTCATTAATCGCAACGCCAAGTAAGTAACAGTATACTTTTGCATCTAGGGAACCAATCCTGGGTTAACCAATTGTCCATGTTTTCAGGAGGTGGTAATGATAGAGGCAAGCCCACAGAAGTTGTGGAGTTTGTGTGACTTGTTACATGCTGGGAAATGATCGCTAAGCAGGACTAAAAGCTCCACTTGCTTGCTTTTTCTATATAGTCTGAAAATTTACAAACATATTTTTCAGAAATTATATGTGCTTTTTAAGGTTATACTGGTCTTTCTGATATTTTTATTTTTAAATAGGGACTTATTTGTAAGGAATACTTTAATACTTTCTCTATTTCCTTCTTTACTAGTGCAATAACTTTCTAGCTTATCCTATAACTTTGTTTGCACCTGCTGAAGTGATCTAGAGGTCTTCCTTCAAAGTAGCAAAATTTAGAAAGGAAAAAATACTACTTCTAAATTACAGTTTCTTTCAGCATTGTCAGTGTTTATGTGCATGGCTGTGTATTGCTGTTCCTTCCTTAATTCCCTGATTTTTTTGGTGTTTTTCACATGGCTGTTTTTTCATACTGAAGTTGTCTTGCAGTTTACAAAAGAAATTGTTTTGCTGGGGAAAGAAAAGATTTAAATATCCTGTGCAGTATGCACGCTGGATATTTACTTAAAAATAACTTCTGTGGGTCATTTTCCCTTACATTTTTTAAATTTATTTGTTAATTATATTTTGTGGTGGTAGCATGTTTCAGCGAGTGTTTTGTTAGATATACTCTTCTGTGCTGCATGTGGAAAGGGGGACCTTTAGGTTTAACAAGGCAGTACTCTGCAAGACTTACTGGCCTGGACACAGTAGTACTTTGGGTGAGGAATGGATATCTTCTCCCTGTTCCTGCTCCCCAAAAGGCTCTGGTCTTGCAGATTATAAAGATCTTTACCTTGCTAGATAGGCCCTCTCTTTAGTGGTGTAAACCGTATAGTATATATTATAAAATCTACGTTGTTGGTCTGGGTAGTGAGGATGTTGAGATCTTTCTTGTGTACTGTCCCTTTGCTCCCCCCTTCCCGCAGAGGACTTCTTGTCACACCTGATGAAGTAGTTTTGTTTATATCATTAATTGCTTCTTTTCTCACTCAGCCTCTTGTATTGGTAAATTGGAGCTTCACAGTCCATCCCTACTAATACCTACCTATTCAGTGCTGACAAGACTGGGGATGAGTCATGTCACCATCTGAGAGTTATTTAATTTGCCCTTTTAATCTCCATATTAGTTTAAATGACAGCACTTTAGGTATTCTGTTAAGGAAACAGCAGCAATCTAAAGTTCTATAAATCTGTTAAAAATCCTCTAATCTAAAAAGTACCACAGATTTTCTTTTTTTTCCCCAAAACCCTGGTAGAAGAGTACAATGTAACACTGTTACTGATACTTTTTTATTAATAGTATCTTGAAAGTTTAAATAATTTTGCCATATGCTGTGCAGATTGGGGAGTAAAGTGCTATGATTTTGATATTCTTTCCTTCATCTTCCAGCTCCATGGAGGGCTGCTTATTCCCCCTTCAAACACTTGTGCCTCTCCCAGGGACCTTCAGAGCTAGGCTTATTGCTTGCAGGTTAACAACAGATCTGCCTGACAGGTGCTTTTCTCCGTGCTGCTGGTCTGACACAGCAGTTCTTTTAATCATATTAAGTGGAAAGAAATTCTGAAATGCGCAGGGGAAGGTATCTGGACAGTTCATTTGTTTTTCCCTCCAAAATAGTGGGGTCTGAGTTTTGAGTCTCTCTGATTTCCTAGGCACAGACTCTGTTGCAGGTATACACTAGCACTAAATAATAAGCTACCCAAGATTGGGATATGGAACCCCTGTAGTACAAGGCTGCTGTGCCTGCTAAAACTTAGTTATTGCTCCCTGCAGAGCAACATGTGTTGGTGGTGTAGAGCATAAGTAGAGTCTTGTGAGGCAGAAGATGGGCCACTGCCAAAAAAGAGTTGACTTAAGTGGGGCTGCAGGATTGGAGAGGCCTACTCCTTCCTTTGCTAAACTTGGTGCGTTTTTTCTGCTAGTTGCAACACATCTGCAGTGTGAACTGAAGATGCTAACAGTTAATCCTGTTCCACTAAGTTCACCTTCACCTTGAAGCCCCATAGCAGGTTGGAGGCTACTGCCACATCCCACCTCTCTGATTCTCTCTGCCTCTCTCTGCTTCTCTCCTTCAGTCATGGAAGGGGATCTCTTCCACAAAGCCACAACTCAAATTGTGTTTTGTGAGGAAAGAAAACTGGTGTTGATCTTCTTTACATTTAAATTGAACTGTGATCAAAAGAAGATATATTGTGGTAGTTATTTTTAAGTCTAATATGTTAACTAACTTTTAAAATAGATGCAGGAGGGAAAAGCTTTATGTCAGGAATGCTGCTTAAAAAAACTCATGTTCTAAAAAAAGAAAATGAAATCATTTCTGCCAATTTTATGAACCATAAGAAATGCTTTAGTTGCAGCTGATGCCAACCCTTATCCTCCACAAAGAAGGTTTCTATTTTTGGCACTTTAAAATATTCGATACAACTGACTGCATTTTACACTGGAAGAAAGTCTGGCACTGTCATCTGTTTCGTTCAGGGAGCTGCAAGTGCAAGCATCGGTCTGAGAACCGGTCAAACTCATTACTTCATTCTTTCTCCTGAAATAATTCACCTTGAGGAGCTGTATGGTACGGAATATTGCAGAAAATGAGGAGCGTTTATTTTATTAAATGAAGAAAATGGCTACAGTTACCTAATGACAGACTTATCTCTGAAGACCAAAGTGGGTTTTTTTTCTCAGGTGCAGAGTAGGTATAAGCCAAGTAGCAACTACAGGGTGAGTTCCCAGTGCTGATCTGAAATGAGCACCTCTGGACCTGAGAAAAGTATGTTCCTCCTTCAGCCTCAAGTGAAATTGCTGCCTGGGCAGCAAATGCAGTGTTGATCATTTTGTACAGGTATTGGCCCATAATGATACAAAATCTCTTGTAGTGTCATAACCTTAAGACACTACCAATCTGGGCATCAGGCTTATGCTGGAATTGTTAATGCCATTCACCTGGGAGTTTGGGGGTTTTTTTTGGGACTGTGGTGTTTTGTGTTTTGTTTTGGTTTTTTTTAATTTAACACTGTAGTTTGGGGTATCTCTTTCAGTTCCCTGTTGTGGAATAAGAATCAGCAAAATGGAGCATAATCTGAATGCTTCCAGTAGCTTTCAGGAAATCCTATATCTCAAATTTGCTCCTCTGCTATTTCAGACAGATGAGAACAGATGATAACTGACCAGCCTGATTCATTTGGCTTCATTTTAGAGAGTAAGCAGTTTTCTTTTGCTTCTGCAGCTGCTCCCAGCAATAGCCAACTGACGCTTTTTCCTCATTAAATGAGATGTCAGATCTCTCACAAAACGAAATACCAATCAAGATCCTGTAGGGTTTGGGTCAAGAGCAAACAGATCCAAAATAAGTTGCAGCAGCAGTGTTTTGAAAAATGTGGGAGTTTGGGGGTTCAAGTGGGAAACGTTGGACTCTTCTGGACAGATGTATGTGGAAGAGGACTGGGTGCTGTTACTACAGTGTTGTACCAAGCATATATCCAGCAGTTCCCCAAACTGTTAATTCTCTGAGCTATTTGGGTAATTTACCTTGGGTAATTTAGTTGACTAAATAGTCTTGTGCTTTTAAAAGGATCCATTTCTAATTCAACTAAAGCTACCTTTATGTAAAGCTTGCAATTGAAGGGTGAGGTTCCCAGGGCAGAAATGTGAATAAGAGACTTGCCTTCACTTGAGATTTGGCAGGCCATTGGGCCTGCTTGATGGGAAGAAGTGCTTCCACTTCAGCTTTTCTTCCCATTTTCACACTTTTTAATTGTGGAGGCACTTTCTTGGCCAGCTCACTGACAAGAACAACACTGAGAAATGTGGCTCTCCTGCAGGAACATGGGAGACACCTTGTGCCTGGACTGCAGAAGAGGCCCAGACAAAAGTGGAGTTGTAATGCAGGCCAGGATGTGCTCTGTATTTAAAAGTTTTACCAAAACTATTTGACACCATGTATATTCCAGATGGGTGTGATTGGCTGAGCTATTTCTCAGCTGCTTCCTTCTCTTCACCTCATATGCCCAATGTAGCATGGGTCTGTCTCACTTCAGGAGTCCCTTTCTTTCTAAGCTTGTAGAAAGGTGAATCTGGATTCTTGTATTTTTCTTGATTGTGCTCAAATTTATGCTTGTCTCCTGTAAGCAGACCACACTGTCAACCGTATACTGTGTTTAAGCTTAACCAAAGTCTGTGAGAACTTGATCCAAAGTTCAAGAAAGTTGCTTCATTAGGTATAACACTGGAATATTGAAAAGGATCTGCTGTTCACTAGTCTTGACTGCTATCAGGTTAATTCTCAATGGAAAAGTTATGTGTTTGAGTTCTACAGTTTAATATATTTCAGCTAAGGCAAGGGAAATACCTTGCTTACTAATGAGGCAAAACAGCTTTTAAGCTCTTCTGGCTAATTTCAAGAAGAAAAACAAAAACATAAACACAACATTTTTGTTAATCTTGCAGATCAGGAGCAATCACTTGCTCCTGATAGTTCTTAATGAGAATTATCTTTCACTAGTTCCATCAGGTTTCTTACTTTTTTAACTGTTCACCTTTTTCCAAGTCCCCAGTTTGAAATTGGTTAATGTCAAGATTATTTTTTATATTTGGCTTATTTAGTAGATCATATTTTCTGAGGAGATAAGATTTTGTCCACACGTGGACATTTAAGCAACAGTAAGTTCAGCTGTTACTTAATGTAAATTGTAGCATTACACTGTATTTGATGATATTTAAAGAGGTTGCTCTCTGTCATAACAGTCCAAATCCTTGTGATTATATAAGGGTTAATAAATAATCTTTAACAGGAAAAAGAAATCCAAGACCACTACAGAAAGCATTTAGTGGTCTAATATTTACATTTATGGCAAAAGAGGTGGTGGAACATTGTTTGTCTTTGGCTTTCAAGGTTGTAGACTGGAATGTTCTGTCCAAAAAAGAGTGGGGGAAAAAAAAGTCCTTAATTGTGGAGGCTTAGGGCTACCTTTGTACTTGAATAGCTGTCAAACTGCAGCTAGCAAGCTCTAGCTAATTGTCCTTGCATGGGCACAGGTTGGCTCTCTGCTTCGTTCTCTGCCAGCTTCACACTGTGAAAGACCAGTGCTGTTGGTGTCTCGCAACAGAGCATGCACTGCTGCAGCTGGTGTTAGGCTGATGTGCTGGCAACAGCCCAGGAGGCCTTCTGCTCTCCCTTCAGCCCGCTAACTCATGATATCCATGAGTACCTTCTCCATTCCCTGATCTGATATCATAGTAATTTACCCCAAAGCAGGAAGGGGTTTGTAATTATTGAGAATTTTAAGTGAGTCCCAAAGTAGTAAAAATAAAAAATAAAGAATATGGAGTGTAATTTCTGTTTTTCAATAGGAAAAATATGATTTCATGATTGTTGGTTAGAAATAATGCTAAGCAGCTGTCAATCTCTCTCAAACTGGAGGGAGTAAAGAAACTATTTGTTACAAAACTGACAAGGATAAAACCCAAACCTGTAGGGGCACAAAACGTGTGCCATGATAACAATTTCAGTTAGGACAACTGCAGTTTTGACTTACTTTCAGGTAGTAGAACATCATTGGGTGGTCTGTAGGGTGTTGAATGATGGGAGCTGCTCAGCCCCACATCTCTACTGCTTGCAGTCTGTTGTGTAGTGCTGGCAGAGTGAACTCAAGCCAGGGAAGCAGAGCAGCTTTCCAGTTTGTTCCATGAAGTGCAGTGCAAGGAAAACAATAGCAAAATAGTGGAGTGCTGCCACTAATGTGGTGGAATAAGCAATGACATTCCTTAAGCTATTTAATGACTGTCTTTTTGAAGATGGTTTGCCATTATGCCTTGTTGCTCAAATAATGAGCATATTGCCTGATGTATTTTTTTTTCCTAGGTTTATAGGGGTGAATTTTAAGGATTCTGGAGATGGATAAATGAGCACATGTGGTGGGTTGACCCTGGCTGGATGCCAGCTGCCCACTAAAGCCACTCTATCACTCCCCCTCGTCAGCTGGACAGAGGAGAGAAAATATAAGGAAAGGCTTATGGGTCGAGATAGGGACAGGGAGATCATTCACCGATTCCTGTCACAGGCAAAACAAACCTTGACTCAGGGAAATTAGTTTAATTTATTACCAATCAAATCAGAGTAGAATAATGAGAAATAAAACCAAATCTTAAAAACACTTTCTCCCTACCCCTCCCTTCTTCCTGGGCTTAACTTCACTCCTGATTTTCTCTTCCTCCTCCCCTGAGCGGCACAGGGGGATGGGCAATGAGGGTTGCAGTCAGTTCAACACATGTTGTTTCTGCTGCTCCTTCCTCTTCAGGGGGATGCCTCACACTCTTTCCCTGCTCCAGCGTGGAGTCCCTCCCAGGGGAGACAGTCCTCCACGTATTTCTCCAACATGAGTCCTTCCCACGGGCTACAGTTCATCACAAACTGCTCCAGCGTGGGTCCCTTCCATGGGGTGCAGTCCTTCAGGAACAGACTGCTCCAGCGTGGGTCCCCTGCGGGGTCACAAGTCCTGCCAGCAAGCCTGGTGGGCAGTGTGGGCTCCTTTCTCCACGGGCCCACAGGTCCTGCCAGGAGCCTGCTCTAGCGTGGGCTTCGCACAGGGTCACAGCCTCCTTCGGGCATCCACCTGCTCCAGCGTGGGGTCCTCCACAGGCTACAGGTGGATATCTGCTCCACCATGGACCTCCATGGGCTGCAGGGGACAGCCTGCCTCACCATGGTCTTCACCACGGGCTGCAGGGGAATCTCTGCTCCGGTGCCTGCAGCACCTCCTCCCCCTCCTTCTTCACTGACCTTGGTGTCTGCAGAGTTGTTCCTCTCACATATTCTCACTCTTCTGTCTGGCTACAGTGCTGTTGCTCAGGTTCCCCCCCCGCCCCTTCTTAAATATGTTATCCCAGAGGTGCTACCACCATTGCTGATGGGCTCGGCCTTGGCCAGCGGCAGGTCCGTCTTGGAGCTGGCTGGCATTGGCTCTGTCGGACATGGGGGAAGCTTCTAGGAGCTTCTCACAGAAGCCACCCCTGTAGCCCCCCTGCTACCAAAACCTTGCCATGCAAGCCCGATACAGCACAACTAGCACTCCTGCTGATTTTTGTTTCATTTTTGTTTTAAAGGTTTTTTTGAGTCAGTCAAGTTCTTTTTGGGAATACTTTCCTATGTATCTTACAGGGAGGACCACAAGTACTTAACTGGTATAGTTCTGTTTTCCCCAAAGTGTTCCATAGTAGTCCTTTTTTGTCATTAAATTCTATACTTGAAAGTATTCTTTGTCTTTTTCAAATATATGTGGATGGTACTAGCACATGCCATTTCCTGTCAGTTGTTCCTAATTCTAGATCTGTAAAATCTTATGGTAGCTGGCAATAAATAATTAATGAGATCTCTAATCGGAAATCTTAAAACTCATGTTACATTGTCATTAGCAGTCGTTTCATAAATAAGAACTGTAAAAATACTATGAGAATTATTCTCTTTGTTATGTTGCTGCAGGGTCTTCATTTAAGAGTTCCTGATGGCAAAAAAGAGAGATCCTCTTTTCCTTAGAGGTTTATCTGATGAAGGGTGGTTTTTATTTTTCTTGTACTCTCCCTTTACATCATGTTCCTCATAGTACTTGAGTTACTTCCCTAGCTTTTTCATTTGTTTTTATTTTATTTTATTATTTTTACCTTAGGGAGGCTGAAATTCACACCAAACACAAAATCTGGAGTTACTGAATATGGGCAAAAGAGTTTTACAGAAAAGGTCTTCATTTTCAGTGTCTTTTATTTCTGCTTCATAACTTACAAAACATATCCTTTTAGCTGTTAGGCTGTTTCTGCCTGTGATGGCAGAAGGTTTTTAATGCTAAATTGTGACTAGGCTGTGGCTATACATTGTGTGTATGTACGTACAGAAAAATATACATATAAAATTCTGGTAAGCACATACATTCAATGAAGGAGTCATAAAAATAGTGTTTTGTTTAGTTTGCATTGTTTCTATCAATTTCTATCAAAATAAAAAAGAATCTTGTCTCTTGGAAGATGCATAACTGTAAAGATGGATCTAAGGTTAGACTTTGACAATATTTGGGGTTTTCATCCTCTTGAATGTCTCTTAATAATTCTGTCCTTTGGAAGAAATAAGATCTACATTTGGATTTTGTGTTTAAGCAGGACAGCTGGGAAATTGTAGAAGGACTCCGGGGAGCAATGAGTTGTACCCAGGAGCCACAGAAGCAGGAGGGCTGCTTGCTGAAAAAGAGAAAATGGCCTTTGAAGGGCTGGCACAAGGTAGGAATGGAATGTGTATCTGAAAGCCTGATGTCATGGAAGTGGGACTTGCCTGGTGTGATTTTGTGGCAAAAAGGTTACTTAAGAGCAGAGAAAGTGTTCTTCAAATAAATGGGTGTGTGTATGTGTGTGGTTTTTTGTCTGGTTTATTTGGGGTGGTTTTTTTGTTTGTTTTTAATTCTCTGCATTTCCGGTTACAGAGATACTTCTTTTTGGACAGAGGGATTTTGAAGTATTCTAAATGCCAAGCTGATGTAAGTGATCTGAAACCCTTTAAGGCCATTATAAGGTAACAACACTATTTTATCCAAAATAACAGTAATTCCATATTGTTGGCAATGGGAAATAGAGTTTCAGCAGTTCTAAACAGTAGGTTGAAGGGCGGAAAATGATGGTTTCAGCAGGTAATATCTATCCTTTTACTTTATTATGGAGTGATTGTATTCTTTTTACTTTTTTGCAGATAGAGAGAGGGAAGCTTCATGGCTGTATTGATGTTGGACTTTCTGTCATGTCTGTAAAGAAATCAACAAAATGTATAGATTTGGATACAGAAGAGCAGATATACCACCTGAAGGTAGGTCTTCAAGATTGTTATAACCTTGCTCCCAAAATATCAACATTAGCTGTGTATGGTGGAGACCTTTTTTTTTTTTTTTTTAATAGTAGAAGGTCTGTTAATTACACTAATAACTTACTTTTTAGTGTCAGCAGACTAGTTTACACTTTATAACTTGACAGGCCTTATCGTACTGTTCCAGAGTCAGTAACCCTGTTCTATTTAGAAGCTTCGAAAATGCCTCATATTTAGCAGTACTCTTTTCACCCAGCACTTTTTTCAGCAAAGGGTATGCACTTGTTGCACAAGTGCTTTAATTTTCAGTAGTTGTGTCTTGCTCTTTGTCTTATCTATAGGAAGTATTTTCCACAGTCAAAGGTGTAGATTTATCTATCCTTGTGGAATATATTGTTTTAAAATACATCACCAAAATCAAATTTCTATTTGTGGTTAGTTAAATCTTGACTAAACCTTAAAAATGGCAATTAAGAAATGACAAATTAATTTTTTTATTTGTATTGGGCTTTTTTTCCATCTAGAAGTTGCTGAGTATTGTGTTCTTCACTGAAAGTCATAACTATACTAATAGAAGTTTCTCTTTTTCTTGACTTTATCCTGTGATTAATTTGCTGTCATGCTTAAGCTCATAGAGTATGCATTTTAGTAGGAGCATCATTAGAAAAACTTTCCTGATATTTTGCCAATAAAGGTCAGCCAGGCTAGCTGTCTAATGAGTACAAAATACCTTAATTTCTTTGTTAGTGATTTTGAATGTGAATGTTACAAAACCTGAAATTTTGTGTAGGTGAAATCTCAGGAGCTGTTTGATGAATGGGTAGCAAAACTTCGTCATCACAGAATGTACCGTCAGAACGAAATCTCCATGTTTCCTCATGACGTCAATAATCTTTTCTTTCCTGTGTCTACTACTGCGGATTCTGTCCCTGGTTTCTGTGATTCTACTCCGGGTAGAAAGGTAATAGTTATGATTTATAACTAATGAGCTTTCGTCAGGGATTAAATTAGTCTGATTTGTGTTTATTAAGTAAAGATCATAATGGAAGTTTGTGGTGGGGTTTAAGCTATGATCTAAAATGTCAAGAGGAAAATTATATTATTTATTGATTTAGTCCCAAGCAGTTTTCTCTATGATGCTGTTAAATTTTATAATATTGTCTCATTGTTTTGATGCAGTAGATTATGTTTTCATGATGACTTTTAAAGCTGGATATTGAGTTAGAAGCCTCATAATTTTTGAGACATATATCAGTATTTGTCTGATATGTGCTGGTGAATATTAGTCTGGGTCACAGAAGAGCACTCAGCTAGATTTTTTTTTTCCCCTTTAGCATTTTTTCATTTATCCTGTAGCTAATAAAACCTCATCCCTTTTACGTTAATGAATCTGACTGTGCTTACCTGAGGAATATATAGGAATTATCCAAGCGCCATCACCTGTGGCCACTATTTATATTTTTAACTGAGGTAGAAGGATTATTCAAACCAATCCAAGGACCATGCTGTAAATGGGTATAGGGTCTGGATAGGTCCAGTTGGCAGTGTACTTCTCTTTAGGTAAAGTTTATGACAGTTTCACAAATGACCTGACAAATGCTCAGTCTGACACCAAAACACCTCTCTGATGTAGTCTCATGGAAGAGGGATTGTGTTCTGTGCCCGAACACAACCTCTGTGCCTTCAGCAGTCTGCACATTGACTGGCTGATGTTCACCCAAAGAAGCTGCTCTGCTCCAGTCTAGAACCAGTGATCTCTTTTGAGAATAATGTCCTTTTTAGCAATACTGTGTTACTTACTATAACTGAAACGGCTCTCTGTTTCTGTCAACTCCAGAAGTGTCTGCTAAGCAGCAATTGCCTCTTTGTTATCCTCCTTTCTAAGGTTTTCTTTTCCCTGGCTATATTGCTGCATGATCTGAGTGGGCTTGTTCCCCAATACCTGCAGTTCATCACTTTGGTAGGACTATGTTGTAACTGAGTGTGAGTTTTACCAAACACAAACATGTGCCTGAACAGCTTTTTGCTAGTGGCTGAGAGGGAGGGGATCTGTGCGAGCAGGCATCTGAAAGAACAGTAACTCACCCTGTGGTAACAGGGCTGTTCTTTAAGAAGCTGTCTGCGTGCTTTCCATGGTGCCAGCACCTCTGTGGCTCTGACAGCCTGCTCTTCTGGGGCTCTGTCTGCAAGGAAACGGCAAACCTCTTGTGGCCATTTAGTTCTTTTCTCCCAAAAGACAGAAGGGATAGAGGGGGAGAAGAATATTGAGGGCAAAAGTGGAACAATGCAAAGCCCATGATATCTCTATGCCTGTGCTCTTAAAAAAAAAAAAAAAAAAATCATGTGACCAGCATATCTAACATCTATGCTTACTTTCAGGAAACTAATCTTTTTTTCTTTGGCATGAAAGACTTTAATTCACTTCTAATTTATTAATCCAGATTTGCACTGCAAAGAAGCCCTGCTTATTTTCATGTGAAAAATAGAAGGGGATAGTTCTTAAGCTGCAGTTAATCACCTTAGCTCTGCTGAAGCTAAGTGGAAGTTTGCCAGTTTACACCGGCCCTAGCTTGATGTTAGTTGATATCAATCAAGCAGTTAGGTTATTCTGAGAAAAATGTATCGAGTGAACTTTGCATTGCATTTTATTTGCTTTTAGAAACACCTGCTCAGTTTTCACATCTTTTTTTTTTTGTTGTTGTTGTAAGGTAGGTTTCTGTATGCACATACGTTTATGTGGAATGCTTGGATTTTAAAGCTTAGCCATGCTGATCAAAAGCAAAACTGTGCTAACTGGAGCTATACAGACTCTCTCTTGCTTGTTTCTTGGTAATGCCTACTTCTTTCTTCCCTCCTGCTCGTGCCCCTTGTGTATATGAATTCTGGAAAAGCTAGTTATATGAGATAGATTTCTGAAGAGATAAATGTGGGATTTGTTCACAAAATGCTAGTACAGTTGCTCATCTTTAGATTCAGTTTACTTGTGCTTTCAAAGGTGCTGGGATTATTATTTGGGTATACATATATAGATGACTAAAGCTCATGCAGTTTTATGTAGGAATAAAACAGCTAAACTACATAGATTAAATTAAAAATAAGTGTGCTTATTAATGCTTACCACAATTGCATACTGACTATATAAATTGACATAGTACTGAATGACATCACGTGGATAGTGCATTTTATTTTATTCTGCAACTCAAGTTGGAGCTTATATTGTAAATTTAAAAAGACCAACTAAGAAAACAGCAACTGACTAAGGTGTAGATTATGTTTCCTATGAATAGATTTAAAACTAGTACTATCTGAGTTTTGATATAAGGTGAGCAAGAGATAATGAAGTTTGTAAAGTGTATGCTTTAGAGAAGAGCCAAACAATTTAGTCAGCTTTTCTCATAACCAGTAAAGTAGTCATGTAATGTCACTTAAGATGAAACATCTTAAAACTGATTTTAAACAAGATGTTGACAAAGCATGTAATTTGTGCAACTTCCTGACATAGATATTATTAAAGATGAAAGGTTTAGTAAGGTCTAAAAATAATTAGGCATTTGAATGGGTATTATTTGTGGTTACATTAGAGAAGAAAACAGCATTATAGGCCACAATCAACTGGTAGTAGAATTAGGTAGAAATTTCTTCCCACTGGAAACTACTTAATTGTACTGCTCAATTAGCTCTTACACAGAATTTCCAGCATCTCCTGAAGCATCTGATAGTGGGCACTGCTGAAAATGAGGTAAGTTTGAAAATGGTTACTGAGACATTGTAAAAGGGTAGTATTTACCCAGATGAGGTGTATAGTCACACGCGTATTAAGGCCTGTCAAGCCAAATCCAGGCTAAAGCTATACAAACTTGAGTAAAATTTTTAAGTAATATCTAGGAGATCTTGCTTTCTTCACTGAAAAATAGCTTTAACAAATATGTGCATGTTACATTTAAGTTACTTTTGGGGCTTCTTTGGGGAGCATGGAGAAGGAACAGAATATCTGACTTTCGTCCTGTTCAGATATGGTGCTTTAATTTTATTAAGTTGACTTAATTGATGCAGAACTTTGCCCTTCCTCAAAATTTAGTTTTCAGCAAATTTTTATGGTTCCTTTAGTATTTCCACTGCTTGTGGACAGCAGTGATGTTAGATATCCTGACATTATGGTCAATGACTGTACACCTAGTCTAGTTCATACACTTATTTTCCTCCATGTTATTGATGCCTTCAGTCCTTGTCCCTGATCATGGACCTCAACAGTTGGTTGTCAAAATTTGTGCATACGACATTAAGGTATTTTTTGATAATTGTTCACTTGTTCTTCTTTGGAACAGGCAGGCAGCTTGACCAAACAGAATTCGTTGTCAGCTGGAGGTAACTTGTCATTTTCCTTTTCGAGTAATGAGTCCAGGATTTCATCTTGGCTACAGTCTTCTGAAGACATGGAAAAATGCTCAAGAGGTAATGATATTTGAAGGAAGTTGAAAGTAGCCTAATATTTCCTCTAGTTTTTCTTGACAACGAGAGTACTACACCACAAGTAGTCATTACAGTTAGAGTTTTCTCTGAAACTGGAGGGAGGAAAGGGGTGGTTGTTGATTAACTGGCTACTCACTTGTTTTCAAAAGGACTAGTGATT
>WAAD01010543.1:8551-34013 GCA_013389945.1 Fregata magnificens
CGGCAGCCGCGAGGTCGGTAACTGGCCGGGTGCGCCTCTCCGGAGGCCGCGGCAGATGCTGCCCGGTGCCTGCTGCTGCCTGGGGGCGGGGACGCGATCCCCAGCCGGGGCGGTGGGTGCGGGGGGCTGTTACACTCCCTTGGGTGCAGCCTCCTAAGAGGGGACCTTTATTCCGTGGAAGAGGCGAGGTGAGGCTTGGACGGAAATGCTTTTCTAAGTTTCCTCTGGGAAGTAAAACCGTTCTTACGCTCATCTTTACAACACGGGCTTCTCTGACCAGAAGTACTTCTCCCCTAGGTACTATATGCAAGGAGTATGTCGGGAGGGAAATAAGTGTCTGTTCTCGCATGATTTATCTACAAGCAAATCCTCTACCATCTGCAAGTATTACCAGAAGGGACAGTGTGCCTATGGAGCTCGGTGCAGGTAAAGACCTGGCTCTTTTTGGAACAGTGAGTTCAGAAGAACTGGGCATAATAGTCACGTGCAGGCAGCTTTAAACCCCAGGGAATCAAACATCAAGAAAAGATAAGATGACAAAGGGAATGAAATAAGATATTAAATATGAGCTTTTTTTTCCCAGTACCAAAAACAACTTATGGATCCAGTGTTACAGTTTTACTCTGTCTTGGCATCAGCAATCATTTTACTCTGTAGAAATTAAACTTTAGGTTTCACATATGTTTTTCATCTGGTTCTTACTATTGTAAGACCTATTAAATGCAAAAAATAGAGCCTGCAACTTCACATGAAATAGTATTTGGCTGCATGATTTGCTTTCCATATGACTGAAGTAGCTGGAAGCGGGCAGTGTTTCAGCAATGCTTCGCTCAGTTCTCCTGATGTAGCTCATAGCCTCCTTCATGCAGATTCCAATGCACAATTTCGAGGACTTTCAGTTCTGTCTTAGAGCAAAGTGTTTTTCTCGCACTCCCCTAGGTTTGGCGGGAAAGCTGAACAGTACCACACCTTTTCCTGAAGTCTCCTGGTTAAAACTCCTTGAGAAATGTTCTAGTAAATACTATGCATTAGTTAATGTTGTTACATTCCGTCAGGGATGTGCCACAGGGCAGCCCATGGCTCCTTTGTGGAAAAATTCTGGTCACGGATGAGAAGCCTGTGTTTGTACCTTCACCTGACAAGAACAGGGGATCTCGTGGCATTGCTGTGATTGCAACAGCTTAGTTATATTTCCTTTCCTTTGCTTAGTTCATGGTACCAAACTTGGATCAGGAGATTGAACATGAGTGATTTCTGAAGCTTCCATTAGCTGCTGACATTAAATTAGTAATGTATAACGTTGCTGACGGCCGTGTTATTCACCAGGACCATGTCATACACCGACTGGACTGTAATGACAGCTGCAGAGTGTGTTGCGGTTTTACTTCAGCTGTTTTGCTGGAGTTTGGGGCACTCGATGCACAGAAGCGATTCATGCATATGGCATGTCTGTGGGCATGTACAGGTCCTAAGTACAGGACCAGAAACAGCTGTGGAGGATATTTTTGTTCCCATCAAAAATATTCTAGTGTTTGGGTATGTCCATGGCTTTACTGGACCAGCCTCTTTACTGCACTGATTGCTTCTGCTCTGCTGCTGGAATGTATTGCCATGGCTTTACTGGATGTTTCGAGTCCTTTCCTATCCTGTGTGCAAATACTGCATCTTATCCTGTAGTGTGGGAGCATAAAGGCTAAGTGTTGCTGCTTGCAGGGGGAAACAGAGATCACAAAATGTCACTCCTTCCTGCACAGGGTTTTGATGTTGCTTCTCTGAGAAATGCCAGCAAACCTGTTTGTGTGAGGGGATGACGAAGATCTAATTTAATAGGCACATGAATAATGTTCTTTCAGCTATGCTGGGTGTCTCTGGAGAAGAAAATATAGGTGTGCTTTCAGAGGGATCCATTTTTTGAGACTGAGAAAGCTTTTAGTCTGGCTTTGAAAGAGACTGAGCAGTTCAGTCAACGTGTCAGAACAATTCTTTAAAAAAAGAAAAGTAGCTATTTTCAGTTTTATTTTGTTTAAATATTCATCAGGGGAGCTGTCCCACCACTGTGCCAAGTTTAGCCTTTGTAACACTTGTGTCTTTTTCCTCTTGCAGGTATGATCACACCAGACTTCCTGCGTCAGGGGGTGCAGCAGCCCCCGTGCCACCTCCTCTCTCATCGGCAGCGCTGCACAACCCTCGCCATCCTCCCGAGCACAGCGCACCGATAATCAGGAGCAAACTGCATGAGACTGGCAAACGGGAGAAGAAAACGCTAGTGCTCAGGGACAGAAGTGAGTGGGAGTGGTGCTGTGCTCATCCTTCTTGGTGCTTGATAGGAGTTAGGTAGTTTTTCTCCTTTTATTACTTGAGTTTCATGGACAGCTGGAGAGGTGCAGTCAGACTTCCTACCTGATGAGGCCTCTTTCCTGGAAACGCTTGTACCTGTCAGTACCTTTTAATGACCGTGTCTAGCTGACTGGCTTTTAGCCTGGTGTTCCCTGAAGGATGGTTGTTTCCGGGTGGTGTTTTGTTTTGATTTTGGGGGTTTTTTTTCGTTAAAATATCTCTGCCCCTCATATCTTTTGTGCATTTTGTTCTCAACGTGGGTGCATTTGAAATGATGAGAAACCTGGCTGCTTTGTGCCAGGGTGCCTGGCATGTGCTCTGTGGAGGATCGTGCCAGCCCTTAGGAAGACAAGCATGGAGACATCCATCCATGCCTGACGGGCAGGGCAGAGGACCCGAGCCCCCCTGCCGCCTGCACGCTGTTCCCACCTGTTCTCACTGTCACACCGAATGGGCCAGTTGCCCTAATGTGAAATGAGAGGATTTTTTAGCCTATTCGTAAACAGAAAACGCTGAAGAAATCTTGAAAACGAACTTTTTGGTAGGTAGGTTGTGAAAATTCTTGTGATTTGCGAGCAAAAGGGGCTTAGAGATGAGATTTCAGAGGAGAAAACTTTTTTTTTTTTTTAAAAACAGGTAATCATTGGAAAGTATATGGAGCTTCTTGGTGTGGGTTTTGTGCAGTGTCTTGTATGGTTCATATTACATTTCTGTTTCGTAAGATCTGTGTGGATTGAATGAAGAAAAGCAGAAGCCCAGTGCCACAGGCGATGTGGTGTGTTGCAGTGACCAAAATGATAATCTGGAAATGAAGCCCCATTCATATTTGGAAGCTATTTGCAGCGGACTGGAAGATCCAGTAGCTGGAAGCTCCTGTGCTGATGGAGAGCAGCTGTGTCCTTATGCTGCAGCAGGAGCATGCCATTTCGGAGATCGCTGCCTTTACCTCCACGGAGACATGTGTGAGATATGTGGATTGCAAGTACTTCACCCTTTCGACCAAGAACACAGGAAGGCTCACGAGATGGTAATATTAACATGAAATTGGTGTGAGATTTGCTTTGCTTGGTGCAAGATTTGGTTTGTTTGCTCTGAAATCCAAAGATGTGTTTTGTAGAAAAGCCTGTTGTTCCAAAGAGCTTTCGTTTTGTTGTTTGTCTAGCTATAAAATGATTCTAAGAGTGGTCTGTTCAAGCATCTGGGGCTTAATTGGTAGTGATGATGCAGATAGCCTTTTACAGCAACTTCTTTTTTTCCTACTTCATCCTTATCGGAAACTTGCCTGCAGCCTTCTCCCAGAACACCCTGAAACTCTACCAGGAAAATGTCTTTTGTAGCTTACACAATGTCTCAGTGGTATGTTATGTACAGTGGGGGAGAGGAACTGTGGCTTGCTGGTGTGTTCTGAGAGCTTGCCCTGCCAGTCTGCTGAGTCACCTCTTCAGATGTCTCTTGGTCGTGGCTGATTTTGGGGCAGGGCCAAGTAGGGACAGACTGAAAGGAGTACAAAGATTTTGGAGCTGAACTTGAAGTAGGATGGCTGGAGGGACTGGATGAGGAATTGGCTGGGTAAAGATGGGCTTAAGTGGCTGCTCTTTTCTCTGCCTGGCTACGAGATTTAGGTCAGGGCTTGTCAGGAACAGGAGTTCTCAAGGGTGAGGAGGAGAAAGACCAGCAGCATTAGTGGTTACAGAATCGTAAGCGTCTCCAGAATCTCGAATAGAATCCAAGGGGTTAAAAATCTCAGGTTGTGTGCAGTTGGCATATACTTGCAAAACATGCTGGTGTAGGAGTTCTCATTTCTCCTGGGAGCTTGTTGATATCTGGCAGGGTATCCCGTCACTGCTGCTGTGAGGTGCTCAGCTCTGGAAGCAGAGGTGTGTGTTGGATGAGAAGGTGCAGTAGTCAGAATGTTGCTATTAACGTGGAATTATTTTGTGTCCTTTTTTTTTTTATTATTATAATTTAAAGTCTTTTAAATTTATTTTATTTGTCAAGTCCTGAGAACTTTGAAAAGCAAGAGGTAAAACCATGCAGGTATAACCACCAGCTCACCTTGTAGTGCTGTGAAAGTGTAAGTTGGTTATTGATGATCACTGCTGGGATACTGTGCTGAGGAATGCTGTAGGAAAGCCTGTAATGAGAGACTAATTCCTTAGCAAGGGTAAAGCTTAATATCCAGTGAATGAGTGTGGCCTTAATGCTAAGCAGAGTCACATCTTGGTAGTGTGGCACCCATTCTGGACCCTGAATTAGGTGGTTTTAGGGGTGTTTGAAGCATTTCCTTGTGCAATGCCTGTTCCATGACAGAGATATAGAAAGGTGTAAATGTGTTTGGGCAGTTTTACTTCTGATACTCCTGAAGCTGCAGAGAACACTGAAGGGCTGAAATATGTGACTGAGTTTAATGTTCTTAAAATTAAATTATGTTGATGAAGGGTAGGAATGATGCTCTTAATCAGCATATCGTATTTTTCCTGTAATAGATCCCTTTCATAGGCACTTTTGTTTTACAAGGAACAGGCTGATATATGGACTGCAGTAACCAATGTCGTCTCTCCTATGACAGATGTGCATGGCGACATTTGAGCATGACATGGAGAAGGCCTTTGCCTTTCAGGCAAGCCAGGACAAAGTGTGCAGTATCTGCATGGAAGTGGTGTACGAGAAACCATCAGCCTCTGAGAGGAGGTTTGGGATCCTTTCCAACTGCAATCACACGTACTGCTTGTCTTGCATCCGGCAGTGGAGATGTGCCAAGCAGTTCGAGAATCCAATCATAAAGTAAGCCGATGTTGACCAGAGTCTCTTCTGTGTGGCCTGTGTCAGTGAGATGGGCTCTCCGGTGTGCTTTGACTTGATACGGAAATAGAACTGGTGATAAGGGATTCCATAGCTGTAAATATTAACATAACCATTAATAAGATCTGAGCTTAGAAAATCCTGGTCCAAGTGCTGGCAAATTCCGGGACGTTGGAGTATGGCTATGAGAAGAACTACCTTCAAGACGAGTAGGACGCATTGGGTATCTTTTGGTAACAGTTTACACACATGCTGCAGTCCTGTATGGGAAGAGCTTGGCCCTTTTGTAACTTAGCCCTCTCTCATTGTGTTGACAGCGGGGCAGAGCGCACACATGTGCACTCTGGAACAGCTGAGACCTTGTTAGCCTATGCCCTTCACAGTACCCAGTGTGCAAAAACATTAACTCCTTTTTTTCTATGTATATATGTGCTTAACGACTGGATTTTTCTCCAAATGATGGCTTACTCAAGCTGAATGTCCTATTAATCACACATTTATCTTTATCTAAGTAAATGCCTTCATCTTCTAGCTATATAAAAAATGCGTTCCAAACATGCTCCTCCTTAGATGAGAGAATTTAAAACATCCAATTACGGCAATTTCCTTTTTTGAGCATCTCTTTGAGAACTCTCAAGTTAAAAGCATGCTGAGGAAAAGGTGGGAAATATTTTCAGTCTCCTGCCAAAATAGACTTTTCTGCACAACTTGCATTATGAATTTCATTGAAATGAACATTAGCTCATTAGAACATAACCTGTATTGGAGTCAAGCTTCTGGTGGACGGGTACTGAGATATTCTGCCTACAGTAGGGACCGTGAGTTGTTTTTTTCAGAAACAGCACCCTGGAAACCGGTTTGAGTATGGATTAAATACTAATACAAATTCTTCAAACATGTTTTTTACATTTCTCCGTAATGCTGAACGTACCGATTGTTGCAAAGTTAATCTAAAGGAGGGACTTGGCTTAGCTGTAAAAGCACTGCCTGCTGGGAGACAAGGTGTTTTATGGGACTTGTGGGGAGTGGGTAATAAAGCCTTTCCTGGGCTTGTTGAGGTACCTGAAGTTGCATTTTTGGTTCTTGATCTTGGTTCCTCATGTAGAAATCCATCTCATAAAACCACTAAGTGAACGACTCCTCACCGCTGGTAGAAGTCAGATCACTTTTCAAAAGGCTTAGAGACCTTCCTTTTTTCTTTTTTCAACTGGTTTGGCTTTCTGCTGCGTGGGAGCGGCAGTACTTGCATAATAGTTATGGTGTACTTCTGCATGTTGGGATTAGCAGATACAGTTTATTTCTGCATATTGAGGAAATACCTGTTACTTTTGTTCAAGTCCAGAAATAAACACAAGGTAGCGCAAGCCCTGACTGCACTGAATTGGATTATTTCAATTGAAACTAGTAACAAATGTGCATGTGTGCGGTACTAATGTGTGAGGAGGTGTCTGCCGCTTCAGCGTTGACAAACCATCTCCCTTTTGCTTGGGAGGCTGCTGTTTCTGGCTAGTTTATTGAGGAGTATCGCTCTTGGACAGTAACAAAGCGTTGCTGTTTTGTCTCAATCCATTAAGGTCTTGCCCGGAGTGCCGTGTGATATCCGAGTTTGTCATTCCCAGTGCATATTGGGTAGAAGACCAGGAGAAGAAAAATGAGCTGATTGAAGCATTTAAGCAGGGAGTGGGGTAAGTTCAGTAACCACGAACACTGGTCACATTGCTCTTAAGATAGATACGCTAAGACTTAGTCAAAGTGCCTGTATTTTTAAACTTTATGTAATTACAGACCATTCGACAGCGAACTCTTAATCTCTGTTAACAGTTTTATTTAACTTTGTGACGGCTACGAAAGGGTCTGTTGCGTAATTATAGATGAGAAATTATTCAGACTCACTGTGCTCTGAAATGTTGATGCTGTTTCAGTTCACTTGCCAAAATTGGCTTCATGCATTTTCTGTTGATCCCTTAGACATAATTGCCTGGAAGGTTGTCAGTTACTGAGGAAAACAAACAGGGAAGGAAAATGTAATAGTCTCTTGAGGTATGGGATAAAAAATCACGGGGCTTTTGTAATGTCTACTGGAACTGGAAAATACTATGTGATTGCATTCTTTTTATTGTCTAATAATGATTTGCCCGGTGCTTGGAGCACTGGGAGAGCTCTACTGATGGGTACTTTTACTGCAGCTTTGCAAAGCTGTGCTTGCCTGGAATGTGTAAGGGTTATGTAGTTCACAGAACAGTAAGGTACCATTGCTTATCTCCTTGCTCACTCTTTTTAAGGGTAAACAAGCAGATCTGTGCTTGACCCGAGTAAGCGATGACTATGTTGCTGAAGGTTGTGCAGCTTTATTGTGATGTGCACCGACCTTTAAACATGCCCTTTGGAGTACAGAAAAAAATAGGCCTAACTTAAATCTGTGTGTAGCTGTTGCTACTAGCTTTTCAGCTGCTTGGGAAGTTTACATCTCTGAAGTCCTGTTATAACACAGCAGAAGAATTGTTGAAAGCAGTACTGCTCTATTAAATGAATCCAGCATCTTGTCTTGTTTTATCTTATAGTCAGGCAAAATATTTGAATAAAGTTAATCACTTTAAACTGAAGTTCTTCAGATACAGTTTGTTTTCAATACCCTATTGCTCTCATGGTTCTTCATTTTAATTTGTAAGGACTTTGAATTGAAGGTAGTAGGTTGCACTCAAAAGCCTCAGCTTAGTGCAGTTTTTAAATGGCATGTTCTCAGTAAGGTAAGCTTTTGTGTTACTGGAATAGAGGTGTCGGAAGTTGGGCTTTGGCTCTTGTCAACCTGTTGTATAGAAGAGAATACAAAAAGGGTTTTTGCTTAAGTGCTCAGCTAAGACTAATAGATTGTGTTGTAGATGATAAAATTTCTGTACCAAAGAGGCTTTTGTGGATAGATCTCTTGGCAGTCAGTTTAACTTGAGGGTTTAGTATTGCATGGAATGAAAAAATGCTACTAAAGGGGAGTCTAAGCCAAGAGCAGGGGTCATGCCAGCACAAATCCATTTCAATTTTATATGCCAGCACAGGAGGGAGAAAGTCAGACCTAGAAACCTGGAAGGCACAGACCACTTCAGTTCCAAACCAAGACAGATTCATTCTGCTTTTAATGCACTCCCTGGCTGGGGGGTTTTGGTTGTTTGGAGGCTTTTTGTTGTTGTTGTGCTTTCTTTTCCATTTAGTTGCTATTTGATAGAATGTATCTATGTCTTAGGAACCAGTTTCATGACTATTTGCATATTAAGTTTACAAGTTCAGTTGCATTTTCTCTGTAGTTTCTTCTTCAGCTGTTTTTCATTGTAGAACAATCCATCGACCCCCTCCCCACTGCCCCGGGCGCTGTTGTATGACCTTTGTAAGGAACACCTTTATAAAAATTTGCTACACAGCTAGAACAGCTTAGTTGAGCAACAAAGCTGATGGAAACTTAAATTAACAAAGTATTGTCATAGAACTTCCAAAGGAGATGATGAGAGGACTAGGTTCATAAAAATGTAGTGGTAGAAAATACAGGAGAGGAATGTTGCTAGAGAATCATAGAATCATTAAGGTTGGAAAAGACCTCTAAGATCCTCAAGTCCAACCATCAACTAACACCACCATGACTCCTAAACTAGGCCCTGGAGTGCCACGTCTATACCTTTTTTGAACGCCTCCAGGGTTGACGACTCCACCACCTCTCTGGGCAGCCTGTTCCAATGCCTAACCACCGGATTTGCTCATTATGATGAAAGTGCATGTGTAGGATCAATGATATTCTCTGAACATCCCTCACTTTCCATGTCTTAAGATAGTTTAACTTTTTTGACTTATGATGCTGTTGTTTTATGTATTTCTTTGTTCACTTTTAGTAATCTTTCCCATGTATTTTGACTGCTATCAGTTAGGGAATGGGAGACCAAAACTCCTGGTGTGTTAATAAGAGCAATACTTTGCATCACTACGGACGAGATAAGCAGCCCTGGAGAGTGACCTGTATCTATTTCCTACTAGCTGAAGGCAATAACTCTCTCTCTCTTCTAATTTAAATCAGGAGAAAACCCTGTAAGTACTTTGAACAAGGGAAAGGAACTTGCCCATTTGGAGGAAAGTGTCTTTACCTTCATGCTTATCCAGATGGGACACGAGCTGAACCTGAAAAACCACGGAAACAGCTCAGCTCTGAGGGGACTGTGCGGGTAAGGGAATACTCTAGTCAAGTGTAATTAAAACCACATTTTGAATGTAAAGTGTACTACTTAAATATGTTTCATACCATGCATGGCCTTGGAGAAGTGAAGAAAGCATCCCTCAATTTTCCTTGAGGCACAGGTTTGTTATTAGGAAAAGGAGAAGGCACCTTTCATTTAATAGCAAAAATTTATTATTGTTTATTTTTTCAATCAATCCTTCTCACGGCAAACCTTTCTTCAGAGCAATTCTGCTGTTAAAGCTTTCACCTGCAGTATTAAAAACTCATCTCCTTGCCTGCATATAGCTGGCAATAAGACTAGCTAAAATGGTTAAAGCCTTCTCAAAAACTCATTATGGCTTGGCCAACACCCTGACTGGTCAAGGCAGGCCTACTGGTTTGATGTAGATACAGCTCGTTAACACTGGCTAGTTTGACCTCACTATATTCATTCTGTAACACTGAAGAGAGTGGTTGTCACTTTGAATGTAACAGCAAATGCTGCGGTGTGTTAGTAAATCCTAGTACGAACTCAGCTTTTGAATCTCACCTTCTGACTTTTTTTTTTAAATGAAGAAATAAGACTGATAATGGAAAATACTTTGATGGCACCGTGACAAGTACTGGTTCATGCTCAATCAGATTTTCTTCTATTCCAGTTCTTCAATTCTGTTCGTCTGTGGGACTTCATTGAAGACAGAGAGAGTAGGACTGTGACCAGCACAGACAATGAAGTAACAGAACTCGGAGAACTTCTCATGCACCTTTCTGGGGCTGATGAGGATTCTGCTACTTCTCAATAAAGAGAACTAAAGGTGCTGTCTTCTATAGCGATCTAGCTATTTATTTGGTAATGCTTTTACTTTCTACAGCACAGTTAGAATGAATGTGCCCTGTGGTTTGCTTGTGCTGTCCTGGTAAAGTTTTCAGATAGTTTTTGTATGGCAACAAAAATACTAAAATATATTTTAAAAGTTAAATTGATTGCATGGAAAAAAATCCCTTAATCCCAAGAGGGTTTTCTCCCTCTTTGGCCTAATATACGCTGTCTTGTGAACTGAGTGCTAGTGTAAATACAGCTTCTCTCTTACTATTTAAAGCTTACGCTGTTAAAAACTGTTGCTAAATCTATTTTGGGTGCTTTTTTTTTTTTCCCCACTAAATCAACTAAATGTATATTTACAAAAACCCACTGGGAATAACGGTCAGTGTAGCTTTTTCTTCCTTAAAAAGGAGATTTAAAAACTAATACACTATACCTCAAAGTAGTACCTAGAGTTCAGAATCAAGTTTACTGTATTCTTACAGTGAGTGTTTCAGTAGCGGGGCCTGGACACTGCCTGGCTCTCAAAGACTGTGCAAGTCAGGGTCCTACCCTTGTTTTAAAATAATTAAAGCATATAGTGGCAGGAAGCATCTCTTGGAGCACCTGTTGTAAAGCAGATACCACTGTACTGATTAATATATTCAGGCAGAGCAATACTAGAGTCACAACTTACAGCTAAATTAAACTTACAGCACAAAGTGGATTTTGGAAACCAAATAATGAGAGTAAGTAGTTACTTTCAATAGTCATTGTAACAGTAATAGTTACATATTTCTTCAATTTAACTAGTTCAAATGTATTTAACTGGAAGGGAAACCTTCATTCAGGTTAAATGAAGTAACTAATTTTCTGATCTCTTAGTTTGCAATTCTACAGCATAAATAATTTCAGTTACAAAAGAAACAATTAGTTTTAACTGCTGCTTTTCTTAACTGCATGGCTGATACTTAGGCTTTTCCATCTCCATGTACCTCTAGCATAGTGAGAGAGACCTTTCTGAAGCCACACTACAGGCTTAGAACAGCCCCATTTCCATGTACCTCCCATCCCCAGTTGCAGATGGCGTTACTAAGAGCACAGGCAGAAGTTCAAACATTGCCCACGTAAGCATGACACATAAGGTGGCTGCACTGCAGCCTTTTGCCAAGGCTGTCTCCAGAGTGCTCCCTGACAGTCCTGCCCCAGTACTGACAGCTGGCTCCTTCACCTGTAGCAGTTCTTTCAGAGGTCTCTGTCTCCAGTGGCCCATTTGCCTTTTTCAGATTAAAGACAGCAATGTTAAACGCCCAGGAAGTGTGAGGTATTAAGGCGCATCTCTTCTGAGTTAACGGAATTGTTATTGAATTTTATTTTTGTTAAAAATTTAATTTATGTTTGTGTTGCAAAAGCAATTTAATTGTGAAATTTGACACAAGAAGTTAATTCTGCTAAGTCATTTGTATTAACTTTGCAGTTAAACTAAAAATTCAGTCTGGACGCAACTGAAATGGCTACTGAGTAATACAGCATTAGAACACTTGAGTACAAGCAGAGTTTTCTCAAGCACGTTCAGCATGCAGTCTTAAAATAAGCAGAGGGCCAATTTAATTGATGGCTTGAGGAAAGGACTGCATATCCTTGAAAGGCTGCCTGTCTACTTAAAAGATTCGAGCATTTCGGAAAGCTTCATTGTTGAGACAACAGAAATTATTTGTATTGTGAAGCAAAGTATATTTAGAGACACTTGTGCAAAACCCCTTATGTCAGCATGGCAAATAGGGCGCTGCTTTGATGGGTAAAAACTCGGATCTGGGTCAGTGTCATAAAGCAAACAGCAGGAACCTCAATCTGGGATTCAGACATTTAAATGGCACCAAGTTAGACACTCCAGGATTATCCGTTTACAACTGTGGGTTGGCGTTTCTGGGTCAAAACTGAAGCTGGGAAACATCCTGGATGAAACTCCCCATCTCTGCTGGCCAACAGTTTGAGTGAACATGCAAATTTTGCTCTCTGTTCTGACCTAGGAAATGTAACTTTTCCATAATTATTTCTACTCTAAAGTTAATTTTTAACAATGCTTACTGCGAAGTCAGGCCTTAGCTTGTCAGTATCTATAACCACTGGCTCATCAGCTTCTTTTTAAAACTGGCACATGAAGGCACCAGTGAAGGTCTTACTCCTCTACTAAGTCATATTGGTGTAATTCTTCATCGGTAATTACAAAAGTGAAGGAAAACAAAGTATCACTAAGAGAGATGAATGTTCAAGAGCAGTTGCCCAGACACTTTCTAACCCAATACTTACACACCTTAGCCTCCCTGCTGAAGCTTGTTTCTAGCTGGTCTTACACATTCTTTTTTCCCAGAGAAATATTTTCAGTAATAAAATATACAAAAAAGTAGTCAATGGAGAGGATGCTCTTTACCTTAAACAAGACATTCCTGGTTTACTTTGCCACAAGAAGACATAAACCAGGTAACAATAGTCTGAAATTAAAAAGATAACATGTTTTTCAAAGCTACCTAGGGACAACATAAAGAGAAGTTTTAATGTAAGAGCAGTAAGACTTAGAAACTCAGACATTTTCAGTTTTTCACTTAGCAGCTTTCATCTAATTTGACATCAAGTGCTGGTCAAAATAAGCCTATTTATCAAAAATATTTTAATTTTTCAAGAGACATATAACCTGTTTTAAAAATTAGGAATTAGTGGTTTCTTTTTGGAAACTAGAGCTAAAGTAAAAGCAGCTTACCATTTCTTCTTTTTTCCCCCTTCTTAAATTCTTTCTTATTAAAATGAAGGTAAAATGAGAGATAAGTGATGTTTAGAGAGGGCTGCAGTTAAAATACCAAGAATATTATTAAAAATCATGCAGAACTATATGCAACAGTTTCTGTCAACCCTCAATTTACTTTTTTAGCAAGTAAATTTTATGGTCATGCTCAATTATCACCTAAGGATTAATATTCCACCCTTCTTGTAATGTTATATGATATTCTGAGGACAAACAGCCTAGATATTAATTTTTAAGTATGTGTCTGGCTTATGTACTTCAAGGTCCTCTCTTCCCTTTCATAAGCACTTTGTGGGTTTTTTGCTTGCTGCAAATAAGAAGCTGAAATGGCTATTTGGATATTACAGACAGTTAAGAGTTGCACATGTAAGCTGTCAAAATTCACAGCAAAAGTGTTTTGCCTAACAAATTTTAGGCAGCAGTTTAGATTGAGATAACAAGGGTTACAGACATCTTGTCCCTTCACTCACTAGACCTCAGCAATGTATTCAGATAGGAGCCCCACGCTTATCTGTATGCACAGAGAAACACAAAATCCCAGGCTTCCCTTCCAAGAATGGACACTTTGCTTCCATTCGTTTCCTAATGAACACATTTAAACAAAATGCTCTTACAAAATAAATTCTTAAAGCACCCATTTTTTGTCATCTGCGAAGTTCAGCCAAGACCACAAAACACTCACTTCTATCTAAGTAGAAACAGGTTCACAGAAAATAAAATGCAGAGGAAAAATGGTGCAGTTAAATAGCTTGATAGTACATCAGTGTAGGTATCTTAATAAGTAGATGCTGCTGAAAGATTATTACAGTAGAATAAAAAATATCTTGTAAAGAATGTGATTGGAAACCTATAGGTTGTCATATCAAGCGTGCTTTTACTTGAACTGCTATTACCTATCCTAGTAACTTTTAAAAAATTATCCAGAATGTCATTTTCTGAGTTTTTCAAATCTAGATGTACCTGTCAGAACTATGAATTACTACATTAAATGATGACATTGAATCGTAAACCTAAAATTTAATTTATTTTATTAAAATAAGATAATCAGAGGAACCTTGGCTTACAATAAATGCATTTTCTCAAGAGCAATAAAAACAAAATTAAAACCCAAATCAGCAAGAAAAACTGTATATGCTCAGTTTCCTCTTGATAGTGCATCTCTTGGACGACAGCTTCAGATGGGATGAAGACTATGCTCATTTTGCAGAAGTACACGGATAATGTTAATTAGCCTCTTCTCAGCCACAAAAGCCTGTCTTTCCACACCACCTCATTGGGCTGCAAGAAACAAGTCAATAGTACCAAAGTAAGCTGCTTAAGTTACTGAAGATGACCATAGCAAGACTGGCTGGCTTCCTTCTCTGAGCAGTACAGTACAGAAAATATTCCATTCTTTTGCAAGAGTTTTTCTTCTATGTGCAAAACTATTGCAAAACTATTTTGTGTTGAATTAGCATTTTAACTTATTTCATTGGCTTGATGAAAGCTCTTAGGCAGGAGCTGATTTCTAGAAAGTTTTCTCCTCTTCCCTCAGTCTTGTTTGCAGATACCCATTTCAGGCAAAACTCCCCCAACTTGAAGTGGCATATGGCATGGGGCAATCAAGGAGCACCATAATGCATCATCTTTCCTCAAATGCCGAGGCAAGCCATCCTTGCTGTAAAAAATACCAATTTATCAACAGATTCAAATCAATCCAGAAAGACTGCCAAAGAAACATCCATTGCTTCTGTGTATGGGAAAAATAAGGCTCAAGTGCATCTATTAAAAAAATAGTAATAGATCTCTTGATTTATAGTCTGTTAACTATCCCAGTAAAAGAAATTGTAGAAAAAGGCAATGTGGAGCTGTGTCCCTGCAGGATAAGAACTGCAGAAATCCTTAGCAGCTTTTTCTTAAAACTGGGACGCAGATAATCCTGCTGGCACTGATCCTGTACACTGAGGCATTAAAAGCACAACTTCTGTTACTTCTGTTCTTTTCCTATCACTGGAGAGAACCAGGGAAGGGGAGCATGATCCTAAAACACAGGTAGTCTTGTGGATGTTAATGTGCATGAATTTATGTCCTCTGTGTGGGCGGCACGATGCAGAGATGGTTCAGAAGCACTCCGGTTGATTTTGGGTAAAGAATGTTGCAACAATTCAATGGACGACAGTATCTGAGGGAAACACACATAAAATGAAAAGAAGGCTTGTTAGAGCTGCTTGTCTTTTTAAGTCTTGAACCTTCATTTATTATGGCTTTAAGCATATCCTTAAGAGCAACAATACACTATGTGGAGACATTGAAAATAACACTCTAGGAATGTGCCATACAGTTTCATTGCTATGACAAGTCTGAGTTTCAGAGGATGGGAGGATACTTTTCATTAGTTCACAGACATTATGATCCATTAGCAAGCACCTATGCAATTCTCCAACAGAGTAACAGGGAAAGAATTGCATCTTCTGCTTAACAGTCTGTTTAGAAAATAACATTTAGAAAGAACTTTTTAAACAAAAAAAGTTAAACTTGATTGTAACAGCAAGAAGTTATTTTTCCAAAAACTGCTGATATTTAATTCCAGCTATTTAATGAGTATTAAGAAAGTACCTTCGTAATCCTCACAGTGACAGGAAAAGGTAAAGTATCCTTTGTAAAAATACCAAAAATTGCTACATGAATTTAAATCCGCCAGTGAATTTTGTTTGCTTGTTCATAGTTGTGGGGAAGGAAAGGAGGAATGGTCTCTCATTTCCCTCAAACCTCCACTACAATAAAATGTAAATACAAAGATAGATTTGATTTTTATTGGGTTAGGGTTTTGGAGGGTTTGGGGTTTTTTTGCTTATCTCTAAAAAGGGTCAGCTGTTGAAAAGCAAATTGCTGTAGCATTAGTCTATAACACTGCTTCAGTCTGCATGCATAATATTTTTTAATGACCTTTACAGGAATTATGCAATCAGAATTACAAACTGCCTAAGGGAGCTGGGGTTATGAAAGATGCACATATGAATAAAAACAAAAATAAGAAGCCGGCTGCACTTTATTTCTACATCTACCTTCAGTTTTTGAACGAAAGCTTGTATCCCTGTAGGATGTTTTGTGTGCTAACGGCTATTTATAAAATACTCTAGAACTGTTATATGCAGAACACACACTCACTTGTGGAAACAGAGGTCGTTCTTCCCTAACTTTCTTCAAACAGTCTGCTACAAGCCTCTTCATTGCTTTGGGGCAGTTCTTGTACAATTTACTGAGGTCTGGAGAAGCATACCCTCGGCCAACCATGAAAATAATCTGAAAAAGAAGCAGCAAGTAGCAGAAAACCAAAGTTGTAACAGTTGTTTCACTGTTTGATAGCTTTAGTGTCCCAAAGTGATTAAACACGAGTACCAAAGGCACACACACCAGCAGATACTTGTAGATTTGTTCAAATTAGTTACCAAAACAATGGTCCTGCTTTATACAAATGTAGGACATGATTAAATCAGAGTGACACTGTCGTTTGTAATGCTCAACAAGTGAAGGTACTATTGCATTTAGAATGGAACAGGAGATACTGCACGACATGGATATGACATGGCAATTTCTTTCAGTTGAAGGCTACAATGACAAACGATCCTCAATTTGAGCAGTTATGAGCAGCCAGCCAATTTGGCACAAAAGCTTAATTCATCAGTAGAACTGTATTTTCAGTAAACATGTTGCAAAGGGAGATGTACAGCTAGCAAGTTGAACTAATGATAACTAATTAACTAATGATAACTAATTAACTAATGATAACTAATACAGCAAAAAAGGGAAAGGGGTTTACTTTGGTTTGTTTCAAGACGAACAATAAAAGATGTAATTAGTGTTGGAAAATACATTTTCTGTTTTAGTCCAAGTTAATATGTTCATTTTTTACGATTTTCATCAGCCTTCCAGTAACCTTAGTAGTTGACTATTTAGTATTGATAAAACCGTTATCTGGTAAAATGGTGGTAGGCTTTGTTGGTTGAGGAGAGTGAGTTTGTTTGAGGGTTTTACTGGGGGGGAAGAGGGGTAAACAGAACTAACTGTGCTATTGTCTCTTTTTCAACTAATATTGTCTCAGAGAAAAAAAAAAAAAAGGCCTATNTATATAATGTTGCTAAAATAAGGTCTCAGTGTTGTTCTCCAGGAAATGTTCTATCCCTCCCTGGAAAACTTGCTTGAGGGGCAAGTGTCACATGTTTTGTGACAGTAATAATTATTAAAGCTTTCATCATATAATTTCAATACTATGAATTAAAACACATTCCAATATGCCAATTTGTAGACAACCTTAAAACTAAGAAAAAATTTCCTTAACTTAACAGAACTGGCCTCTTCTACTTGGAATACAGACTATATAACATAATAGGGGCTAAAATCTAATTGTTTGTCGCCATACACAGACACTGCTCATTATTAGATCCTAATTAAAAAAAAACATCAACAAAAAACACAAACCACAACTGAGGATCAGCAAAAATGGCGATCAAAGAGATCTAACAGTCTTAAGTTCATGCCTTACAGAATGAGTTAGCTCTACACTTGCTAAGCCAGAAAAGCATTCACATAAAGAGAACAGTTGAGGTTTGTGTCCTTAATGTGCTTCTTTATAATTATTGGTTAACTGACTTGGTAAGATTACAACTTAGTAAAGACTAAATCACACAAACTAACATTCAATACTAAAAGGTTTGACAATAGCCACTATTTTTTTTTTCACTTAGTAAAAAGCACAGAATCCAATCTTGCTGATAAAAGAACAGCACATCAAAAGGGAAATTTCTCATAACCGCAAATATATAAACCAAGATTTTACTGATGTAGCAAAAGCTTTAATCCATAAATAAATTAACAGGGCACTTGAAACACTTATAAAAAAAATTTTTTTTCCTTTGAATAACTGTCACTGTCAATATTTAAGTAAACATTCAATTACACAGATTTACTGCTGAAACAAATCATGTTGTAAACAACATTTCAATTCTTGTTTTGCATTTGTCTTCATCTTAGGTTTCTCAAGGACAACAAAATGTACTATGCCCAGAAATAAAATGCAGTATTCTAAAGAATGTTTCGTACCTGATCTCGGTTGTTTATGTGGGAGTATGGCAACTCTCCTGTCATTAGTTCATATAATACTATTCCATAGGAGTAGACATCTGACTGAAAACTAAATGGGTTACTGTCCTGCATCCGTATCACTTCTGGTGCCTGTAGGAGGAAAAAATAAACAAATTATGAGCAATATTAACAGAACTTAGAAATGGAAAGGACAAGAAAAGGGCAAAATCCTTGGAAAGCAAAGTGAGCAAGCTCAACCAAAAATTAGCGAGCAAAAGATGATACCTAAAAACCTTTGATGAGTTTTACCTAAGGCTCTGGAAAAGTTCAGGCATTGCTACTCTACATCACATGGCGGGGGGGATCAATACAATTGCGAGTAAACAAAAAAGCAACGCTTTAATTCAATGAGCATTTTACCATTAGAAAAAATTATTATTCCAATTTGCAATATATATATATATATACACTTTTGCTACATCTTACATACAACTGAGTCTCTCACCATCGGTTCTTAAACAGGTATCGATGTTAAAGGGGAAAAATATAAAATTCTAATACAGACTTAGTCTCTTGTAAAATTGATACCAAAACATTTACATGAAACGTGAAAGCCAAATACAAAATAGCATATATTGAAGATCGGGGAAGAAATACAAGACCATTCTTGAGTCATTGCAAAACAAAGCAAAATTGTGAAGTTAAAGAACTTAAAAGAAACAACATTGAATGATTTAATAAAACAAGACATAAACAATCAAAATATCTTTCCTGTTGACTAAGAGATTTTTTTTTCCCCCTAGAGAAGTCCCTCAGAATTACTGAGCAAAGTACTAGTTAAAGTACAACAGTACGACAACAAAATCTCAGTAAGAGATTACATCAACTTGCAAGGAAACAGAATCAACTTCCCCTTCTACGTAATGGTAACTCAGCAAAGATGGTCTATAAATGATTAAAATGAGAGCAAAAATGCAGGGTTTTTTTCTAAGATCTGTTTCACGTATATAGGCATACTATTAGGTAAGTTAGTTTCAAAACCTTTTATGGAAAGCTGTAAAAAGCTTTGGCTTTTTGTATTTTTTTTTTAAAGAAAAAACTGTTTCTGGTTTTGTAACTTTGTTTCAGGTGATTTGTGTATTTTATGTGTCACAAACAAATGTTAGCCAAGCATCCTGATATTCTTAATGAACACTTCCTTGCTTTTCTCAAAATACAAATACTTAAGTAACAATGTAGGCTGCAAGACTAGTAATAAAGAATAATTTTTTAAAAGGAAAACCTGTTTCGAGTAACACCTGCAGCTCATTCAGTGCTGAATATCAAAAGATTTAAAATGTAGGTAGGTAGCATTCAGCAAGTCATTTTGATTTTGTTACACTTCCCTGAAGTTCACGCCACAAATGTTGCTGCGTGCTCTACCCTGGGAGCTACAAAATACTGGTGACCCGTCTACATGCTGAATTTAAGTAAGCTGCATAGTATTAACAAAAATGGGTCAAGTGAAACTTCAACAAAATATTTTATTTAATATGAGTGCTAAATATGACATTCTTGCATAATTATAATGATGCTTTTTAACCTGGTAACAGGCACTGTTCCAATTTTTCTATTTACTCTACTGAAGTCACACATTTGGAAAGTTACTAAATAGATTTTCTCCAGGTGATTTTTGGAAGGAAAATTGTGGAACTGCCTTTTAAGTTCTGGCAGAAGTTAAACATAAAGGCAATTGTTGGGAACATCCTCTCAGGTAAGGACTTTGCAGTACCACTTCCAAAACAAACTTTATAAACTTTCCACTAGTACTTGAGAACTTCTGTACCTAAACTGACATTCATCTGCTACGGTTCTGAGCTGCCTCAAAAGCCAGCGCAACTATCTGGTGCGGGGTAAGGTGCAGTAGTGGGCCTAACAGCAATATCTCGGTATATATCAAACGTCTTAACCACAGTACCAAAGATGAATTGCGCTCATTCCCGTACTTCAAGAAGCACTCCCTATCCTTTCCTCAATCCCCTGCCAAAGCTGCCGAATGTGCAATCAGCAAGCGCACGTGAGAAGGGATGTTGCCAAGTCCCAAGCAGGGAGCAGGGGAAGAAGAGGCCGCAATGAAGAACGTCAAGACAGACGGAGTCTCACTGATCCCACAAAGCCACCATTAAGCAGATTAAAGCCTGCCCTCCAGTGAGACAAGCCCAATTGGGGAAGGCAGGATTACGGCAGGAGAAAGGCTCTCCTCTTCCCTCAGAACAACTCCTTGCAGTTCCACTGACAGCCCTGTCTCTGCCCTAAATATTTTAAATAACTCCAAAAATCAAAAGGAGAATCCTTTGGTGAATGATGTCTACTTTGGACAATTAAGCACTGCAGCACTTAATTCTTCAATTTTAACTTGTCCTACAACTGGAACAAAAGTCTACACAGTACTAACAGCATATGTTGATTCATTTACATCTAAAGCTTTAAAGTAGTATTCAACTGACAAAACATATATTAACAGAATGAAAGCCAGCTACTTAAAAGCAGTGAAATGTTTTGCTCACCATCCACAAGATTGAACCAGTGGGCTGTTCCACCTGTTGAGAACCACTCCACCTGGATTTTACAGTTGCCAGACCAAAGTCTCCTATTTTCACTGTGAGGCCTTCATGAAGAAATATATCTAAACATTTGTTAAAGAAATTCTGTAGAAAACTTGAGTAAACAATTCTGAATTTTCTGACACAATTACAAAGTGCCTGGTTAGGTTATCACAAATGCAAGCCAACTATCCAAGAATATTGCTGATTATTTTTTTTTAAACCTGCTATGAGTTGTATCTTAAACAGAGGAAAAGTAATTTTATGGCATCCATATTTACAGAGTTAACATTTAAGACTAAACAAGACCAGATGTTTCAGCATTATTTGTACATTTATCTTTATGGTGAGTTAGGATAGAAATCAACTGTGTTAATTAACATCAATGACTGCAGGTACTTAAATAACTGGTGTCAAGAGACACATAGGGAAACAACATAGAAGTCATCACAACTCAAAAAAGAAAACTAAGAAAAAACAATTACAAGTAGAAACAAATATCATAATAAAATCTATTTACATAGAGCTCTCTGGCAGATCTCCTAAGATTTAACTATTTCAACTGGAAATACACATCTGTCCTATTTGTAATCTATCTTCTTCATAGATTTGTCTGTTAAGATTGATAGCTGGCACTTTCTTTGTTGGGGTTATTTTAAGAAGATGATATTTTACAATTTCATTTCAGAATGTTTTACATTCAAACAGATGATTCAGAAATATAAACATGACAGACTCCTAGTTCTCATTTCCATGTCAGGAAAAGAGTTAATTTATTTCACAAAAATGGTCATCATTATCAGGAATGACAAACTCCTGACACCCTATATAGTAAAATGATTATTTTTCTAGCTTAACTGAAAATGGGAATCCCCTTACATTATGGAACTACTGAATTTGGCTTATTTTTTTATGATGACATTTGCAAAACATTCTGTTCACATTTTATGAAAGAAAGTTACGATTTCTGCTGCTAGCTCAATGGATGCTCTTCCTGGCAATTTCGAAAGCAGGCATTTTCAAAGGCGAAAGACATCAGTTCACAACATTTTTACTCCATATGCATTACTAATATTTTCCAAGAAATATAGTGGTAAAAGGTTGCCTTTTCTTGAGTTTAAAGTAAGATTTTTGGCTTCATTTCTGCCAGTAAAGTGAAGGTGTTTCAAATCTATTAAAAATATATGGGAAACAGTAACAAAACCCCCATGTGCACAGATACATCAGCATGCACAGGCACACATATCTCCCATCAGAGTGCAGCTTCTCTCCAATACAGCATTTAGATAACAGAGAATTGCATAAACATCATTTAAGTAAAATAAGACACTTTTGGAGCACAACTGTTGCATATCTTTTTTCATCTTTATCACAACAGTTTGGTAAGCAAGCACATTTAGGACGAGAGGGAATGGCCTCAAGTTGCGTCAGGGGAGGTTTAGATTGGACATCAGGAAGAATTTCTTTACCGGGAGAGTGGTTAGGCATTGGAACAGGCTGCCCAGAGAGGTGGTGGAGTCGTCAACCCTGGAGGCGTTCAAAAAAGGTATGGACCTGGCACTCCAGGGCCTAGTTTAGGAGTCATGGTGGTGTTAGTTGATGATTGGACTTGATGATCTTAGAGGTCTTTTCCAACCTTAATGATTCTATGATTCTATGATTCTACATTCTATGAAAGTCCCTGCTAGAACATAACTTCTTACTCAGCAACAGGAATTACTCATTAGTAGTTATATCCATTTGAAACAGCTATTTCAACCCCCCATAAAGCTCCATATTAACAACAAATCACACTCACATGAAAGGAAATACGATTAAGTTAGGAAAGGATACTATTGGATTTCATATCTCTGTGGATGATATTCTTTGCATGTAAATAGCTGTGAAAGAAAAAGCAGAAAAATACCATTATGAAGGCTGTTCACAAACTTAGCCTTTCAATTTACTGATAGACACTGTGACAGTTTACTAGATACTCAACCACTTCACAGACCTCTTGCTTTAGTCAATTTACAGGATGCGTCTACTTTGGGAAAAGAGAAACGGAGCAAGCGCTAGCTGATGACTACTGCCTTATGCATTACAGAAGGTGGAAGCAATGCAGTAAATAAATCTCAGGAAGAGAAAGAGTGTCATCGTTATGTAACTGTATAATGTCCTAGAAAACTGGGGACTGTCCTCATGTGCATGAAATTCGTATGCTATGCTAAGGTTTACTTTTTACAAGCTGCTTTAATTTGCAGTCACAATACATGTCCTAGTTTTCTGGGTGTCTGACTGGAAGCCTGGGTCCTGATCCACAAAACAGATGAGCACTGACAGCATCAGCCAATGTCAGCATCTTCTGTGCTACAAACATTATACCATGTTCCGAAAGAGAAGTGAGGTGGTTACTGTATCAACTCAAACATCTGGAGAATGCTTCCAACATGTATCTGTGTGTGTGAGTACTGTAGCTGTAGAATAGAAACAGCCATCCCCTCATCTCACAGGAATACCATGAGTATAAATTAGCGTGTGCCAAACACTGCCATGTTATAGTAAGTAACACAGGGAAGGAAAAGAAAAAAGTTAATTCTGTGTTTAGAATAGGATCTCATCTAGTGCATTACAGTAAGACCTCAAAAGGTCAAAAGACCTCAAAAGACAAAAGAATATAAAATACAGAAAAGCTGACTGTTAAGTGACTAGTGGTCTAACAGGAACTAAGGCAAGAATCTATGGGAAAAGAAATACTAAATGAAAGGAAGAATGCATACAACAGTGCTGAATTAAGGATGCACAAAATCTTTACTTGGTATAACATTTTGACCCATTACTATTTTAGCACAATAACTCCACTTATTAGGGTTTGGGGAAGAGAAGGAAAACACCATTCCAGGAACAAAAATAGCCAGCATTGTTTATCCTACTCACTCCATTCCCTGTGCTGTCTGCCGAGCAATATCAATGAGCTGGAACATTTGAAACTTGGTCTCTTGAACATGCAGGTGTTTATACAGACTGCTTCCTTCACACCACTGCGTAACAATGGCCAGATTATCTTTAGTCATGTAGCCCATAAAGAGCAAAATATTAACATGCCGAGTCTTCCTAATAGAAAGTAGCAGAGAGAGAAATTAGTATCTTTATGATAAGTGTTTTCAAGTTCTTTTAAAAATGCATTCCTGGCAGAAGGAACATATTGCAGCTTTTGAGTCCAAAAACATGAGTTCCCCGCACAATTTTTGCTAAGTGGATGTGTGTGTAAAGTTTGTTTTTAAAAATAATAAAAACATGCCACAGTTGCCCATTTATAATTTTTAAACAAAATCAGCTGACTTGCTGCTTTTTAGTTAAAATACTTCCTTTTAGTTCCAAGGAAGTTATTTAAAATCAACCTTTAAGAAAAAAGATGTCATGAAAATTCATGGGTTTTGAAATTAGTAACCAACAGTCACGCTTACAAGTGGTATTAGAAAAAGTTTTGGAATAACAGAAATCACCCTGAAAGCTGTGAAAAAGTGACAACTTTAGATGTAAGACTGAATCCCAACAGGAAACTAAAACTTTATAAACTGTGAAGGAATTAACAGATGAGAAGATGTTTTTATGTACTCCAACTGGTTCAGTGCCAGGATTAACATTACAGACAGTTAACTGGACACTACAAAAACAGTATTTGAAAGCAAATATGTAGATCAGAGCATAGATTTAAAAACAAAACAAAACAAAAAAAGGAATTATGCTGCAATTTTAAAAGGTACAGTTCAAGTATTCTGTCCAGCGATGAGAATTATGGCAGAATTTATTAATCCTCACCTTTTACTGCATGCCAAANAAACAGTAAAGAACCACTGAAATACTCTGAATTATGACTGCTGCCTCACAGCTCCACAACAATATTCAGAAGTATCACTATACAATCTCTTTTTTATTTTTCTTCTCTGGAGATCTGCTTTTTGTGTCTATCCAACATAGAATATTGGGCAAGATGGCTTAAAGGAGGGGTAGTAGTCAAATACAGTGCCTTGGAATAACAGAATTTAGCAATGAAACTACCAACTCACCTTAATACAGCCACTTCATTTCTGAAAGCCTGGAACTGTTCTGGGGTTGGATCTACAACCTTTAGTATCTTCACTGCTACATCCCCTGAAAAAACATTTACCATAAAAGTTACTAAAAATGCAGCTTTTTTTTTCCCCCAAAGTAACACTGACATACAGTATACTTAAAATTCCTAATTTGTGCACAATACACCTCTACAAATTTGTACATAGGTCAAGGTTTTCCTGCAGACACATAAAACTTCCATAGTATCAAGCAATTAATTTACCTGAATTTCAGTCTAATGGAAAAAGTCATTAATTGTTCACGTGCTTCCCTTCTATTTTTTAACAGCTATGGCTGGCTAGAACTGCATGTATGCTTTTTGCAGGATGTGAAGCTACTAAAATCTCAAATAGTTGTTGAAAAGGAAGGTATCCTAGTATAGGTGCATTCTCAGCACATTATTTCAAGCGCAGTCACATCAGAGTCCCTCAGCTTCCAAACAGTATCCAAAGTTTCATCGCTTTCCCTTTTCAATATCCAGCTTTAGCGTGCATATATATATACCTTTGTATTTTTATATAATTAAGTTTATATATTAAAGTTTATATATATATAAAAACTATATATACGTATATACACACACACATCCTTTTTTAATATAAACTTTAGTTAAAAAACAAACTTTCTAGATTTAAATACTGCTATATTTCAGGAATGGGAGGGACAAATTTTCTGTCCAGGAATAGCAGAAAAATCATGAACAATATAACTGATTTTAATATTTCAATAACAAATTTGGGGACTATAGAAAGCAGAATATCTTACTGTTCTTTAAGCTGGTACATTACGAA
>WAAD01010544.1:11493-25089 GCA_013389945.1 Fregata magnificens
TTTTTTTCCTTTCTTATACAGCAAATAATGAAACAGTCCTGCCACTGACAACTCACAAAATAAGTAGAGAGAAAAAAATCCAGGTAAAATAGTGTGGATAGAAGTCATATTGTCCAAAGAAAACAGGCAAGAAGACGTGACTTTTTCACTGAGTTCTGGCGAGCAGCAAAATTGACTCATGGTGTAACAGTGGTTACATTTATGCTCCATGCTAACACCCAGGAGAGCCCTGGGTTCCATGTCCTGATAGACTCACAATTAAGTTGGGAAGAAAAGTCTTTATCTGGAGTCTGAGCATCCTCTGTCTGAGTCTTAAAATGATCCAGTTTGGTGAGATGACTATAGCTTAGTGTAAAATGGTAACTTCTTGCCTGAGCTGAGCAGAGTTCTCCCCACCCTTCTCCCTCCAGTGAGGCAGGTTTTGGCATCAGCTCTATGATGTTTGTATGAATGACCCCTTTCCAGCAGAAAACCTTTATGACTCTGGGCTCAATCGAGCAGGTCCAGCTGAGAGCTTCAGCCTGGCATTAACATATGGTGTTAACATGGCCAACATGCTACTGCATACAGATAGTCCATGGCTGAACAGCATATAACGCTAGATTTGCATGCTGCATCTCCAGAAGCACAGACCTCCTGTGGTTTGAGCGCAAAAGGAATTTCTGTCCGGGTAGCGGCTATGGTTTGGAGAGGTTTCATTCCTCCCCAGGTCAGCCAATAGGAAGGACCCGNATGTGCCTCTGTACAGAAAGTAAAGGGATGCAGTCTTTTGCCTTTCAAAAAGTTACTTATTCACTTGAAGTTTTGGAGAAGAAAAAGTTATTTACACACTGGGCAAATATGTTCTGTTTATCTGCCAAGACAATTCTTGCACCATAATAATTCCTTCTGAAGAAACAAATGTCCCCTTTCACATTACAGCTATGCACAGTTTGCATGATTTTTTCCAGGACTCCACTTTAGAAAAACTGCAGTAACACTTACATGTTTTTCTTTTCCCTCGTGTGTAAGCTGTGACCTTTTTATCATGGCCTCATGCTTATACAAGCCAAAGCACTAGTAGGTGATAACCTGTAGGTGTTATGAAAAGTACTCTGCTAAACAGGAACGCTGCAAGTTTTGTCAGAAAAAATAAAGTTTTACCACATCTATGTTAGAAGGGCAGCGGAGAACCGGAATTAGGAGCTCAGGCTTCATGCAAATGTGGGACTATGATCTGTGAAACAGATCCAGTCTTGACTGTGTTTCCCTTCTTTTGGGTCCCCATCTAACAGTGTTGAGAGGTCTATTATGCTTAAAGCAAGTCTCCTAACATTTGTTGTACCAAGAATTCTGTTACTGCCTACCAAAGAATTCTTTAACTAAAATCTTCTTCAAAACCCACCCACCAGCTGAAAAAAACCCAAAAAACACCAGCTCCTCCTGAACAGAGGTTATAATGCCTCTTCATTAGATTCTTTTAGCTTGGTGGCATATCCAAAGGTTACCAGGAAGATGTGGAGGTAGGGATGGAAGCAGAGTCACAGAGCATCCTCCACCCTAACAGCTGAAGGTGTTGCTAATTCTCTCAACACCTGGTCTGGACTTTTTCTTCTGTGGTCCCTCATTTAGACACGAAGAACTAGCAACAGGGAACCAAATTCAAAAGCAGTCCAAGCCAAATCCTAAGTAACCCCATTTAGTTACTACCTAATACTAGAGGTGCCTAATCTCATAAGAGACTGCATTTTTGATATAAAAATCTGAGCTTATCTATTTTTTTTTAATCAATGTGAAAATCAACACCCATTTCCTTATGAGGTGTTGAGCCTGGGCTGAGTGATGCCTGGTTCCCTTGGGATGCAAGTCCACTGGGAATTCTTCCAGGATGCTTAACCCCTGGGGCCCAATGAAAGCACTGGATTCCTCCAGAAATACAGTTATACAGCTTTTTGTTGTTGTTGTTTAAACAGGATTGGCACACACAGTGCCCCCAAATAGCCTGTATAAAAAAGCGTGCTCCTTAGAGCACAGACTCTGAAGCAGAGGCTGTAAGCCATGAGGAGACATCTGCCTCCTCAGAGGGCTAAGACATGTCTCCAAGGAATTCCCTAAACCATGGACTTAAAAAACATCTTAGAATTTTTTTCTATTTTTAATTAATCTTGAGTCTTTAACAGTAACAGGCACAGACTTTTAGAAAAGGGGTGGACAGGTTTGAGCTGGGAGGAGGGAATTGGATCCCCTTCTTTGGTAAGTGTAATGTTTCTGCTGGCTGTGTCTGTAGATATCCCAAACTGATTCTGCACAGATAAGTATCTGTAAGGCAAACCCTGGGAAAGGGTAAAGCCTCTCAAGGCACCAGGCTAGAGAAACACCAGACTGGAAGTTGGACTTTAACTTTTTAAGTACTTTCTAGCCATACAGGTGCCTATAAGTATAAATCCATCCAGAGGTAGCCTGGATTTAGTGCCATAAAAATCTTCCTTGAAGATCTAAGCTGTAGCCATTTGCCCAAGGTAACTCGGTGTGTGGTGCAGCAGCTGAGAGGGCTTCCTTACACTATGTCCTCCTCGGGTGCCTTGCAGTAGGACCCTATAGCTCTGCAATGATTCTTCTTTAACACCTAGCTGTGCAGGTCTCTGGGCAGGAGCTTTGTTTATCACTGTTGGTTGCCTAAAGGGCCTACACTCATTTCCTCCCAGAGGAACATAGCCCCCCTGCCAATTTGGATGGTTGCAGTGGGCGCTGAAGGCAGTTTCTGAGGCTGCAGCACATGACCAGGGAAAGCACCTTGGGCCTCCCCTGCTACCCATCCTTTCAGGGGCACAGCTCTCTGGCCGTGACCAGTGGTCACAATAAAGCTGTTATTGCTGGACTAACATACCACAGGTACATCACCTCCACCAAGAATTCTCAATAAAACCCAAGAAGCATTTTTTTTTAAACTCATAACTGCTCAGATGTTCCCAATTGCAAATCTTTAAAATACTTTGCATATCACTAGGATTAAGCATTATTTGCTTTGAGTCACCCATGCCTTGGGGATTTGTGGTTATTGATTTGCTTTTATGCCTGGTCATGCCTTATTTTATTGAAAAATTATATTTTTTCTTGTTAGCAAGTTCATCCTCTATTGGAACTGATGTATTATGTCATTCACAAAAGACTTGTGATGTTATTTATGTGACGTGTAAGATGTCATTCACAGAAAAACTTTATAAGTGTTAGCTGTGGAGAGTAGTATTACCTTGATAAGCTGCATTTTCTACACAGCTCGTGGAATTTGCAACTTTCTTATGTTGTCCTATGTTTTAAAAACAAGCTAAATATAGACAGAAATTAAATGTGTAACACAGGTTTTATACAGTAAGTTCAAATGGAGTTGTTTCCTGTAACAAATATGTGTCATTTTATAAACATATTTCCTTTTCTTCTGGAGAATTTGGTCAGTATTTCCTGTATTTTAATACTCTTGACGTATTTGTTAAGATTGGTCATAGGAAAAGCAGATAGACCTTTGGCTAGTGGAAATGGAAGATATATTATTGTTTTCATTACCAATTGTAACTTAAGTGTTAGGACAAAGGCATATATTTTCTTTTAAAGGGCTATTGGTTACCGGGTTGTAAGTGCTGTAATAAAAACTAGTATCTGTATGGTGTGTGATTAATATAAGGTAAAGCATTAAAAATGAAAATTCCAGCAATATTTTAGGGGGTTTTTTTCCTTGCATTTTTCTCTGCTTAGGCAGTGAGAGCAAGCTAGTGTGTTGGACTTTTAAAAAATCTATTCAGTTTCACTTACTAGCTTCTATAGAGTGAGACATTTCTTAGAAATGCAACAACATTAGGGGCCTCTTAAAATATGAACTGCTCTTTTCGCTGAGACAGTTTAAAATAATCTTAAATTTTGTATTAACTTTACATTTTTGTTTAAAAAGTTTTTATTAAATCCAGAATTTAGGCCTAAGTTATCCTGACACCATCCCTTTAAGAAAATGTCAGCATATAGTGAGCACTCTGGATACGGTTTAAATTTTATTATTGTAGAGGGGGTTTTGGTGGGAGGAGGAGGAAGGGGGATGTTGGACAATTCGGAGCAAAGGGGAAGAAAACCTAACAAATTCTTGGGTACTGTCCAATTCCTGAGCAAAGCCATGAACTCCATATTTGGCTTGAAATAAGGAATTTTCTCCTCAACAGCTGTCCCTGGAGTCAATATAAACTGTTCTAAAATATTTAGTTACCAGCAGAGAGATACTAGAGGAGACACTAAAACAAACTGTTGTGAAGCACTGGCCATTGTAAGGGAGCCCTGATTCATAGACTGTACTGTACATTGCATAATGGTGCAGCTATTCCCCTACATGTTTTCAATGTTATGGCATGTTACATAGTGAGAGGGCCTCCAAGGCACCCAAGGAGTTCTTTTGGGAGGAATGACACAGAGATCAATGAGGCTGTTTGTAAGGAAGGAATGCAGATCCAGGCATGATGGTAGAGGCTGAATTACCTTTCTGTTATTCCTTAGAAGACTTTTTAAAAGAATATGGTGTTCACCTCTTTGCCTGTCTTTGTACAGTTTGAAGACTTACTGCTCTAATAAATGATGGTTTTTGGAAACAATACTTCCTGACAATGGAAGAAAGCCAAAAAAACCTTAAAGCCTAACTGGAGCATTAGAAATAAAAGTACACTTTGAGTAAAATTTTACCATTTTGAATGAACTATGTATTCAATCAAAGTCTCAAAACACTACTTAAAATGAAGCCTTAAGAAAGCCATTACTTTTCTTTTTTCATTTACGATTCATCATAAAAGCAGGATAAAAAGCTCTTTGTAAAATGCTGCTTGACCTCTCAGCTGCTGAACTGAAATCCTATGCTAATCCAGTGTGTGCAACTGAATAATGCACTGAGACTGAGATTACCTACTCTAGGTTGTATATTTATACTGCTACAAAAGCAGCAACCTTACTGTATATTTAAATGACGTATAAAAGAGAGTGCATGCAAAAAAAGAATGTCACATAGATATAAACCAGAACTGTCTGGAGTAAGGGGGCTGTGGAGCTGTATCTTCTCTTATGGAACATTGTGCTGTCTGCTAAGAACCCTGTGTGTGTATTTTATTATCATCATGGATGATGACCGTTGTTGAAATCTGAAGTATTGACAAAGACAGTTTGGATGTAACTTCTGCAAAGGAAGTACTACCAGACTGCATCACAGAACAGAATGGTCTTTGCAGGATTTCTCCCTTCAAGGACAGTTCGAAAGAATGCAATAAAATGGGTTTATTTTGTACCAAAATGCAACAGTTGGCAAGAGTCATCTTTCAACTAAAGCAAAAGATTAAACCTGTCTTGGGGTTGAATGTGGTACAACATCAAGAGTTGAAACTAAAGCCTTTAGCTCACAGGTATTAAATTAAGATTGCTGGTAGTGAACTCATTCCTGTGTTGGGTGTTGGCTGTTTTAAAAGTGGTTAACCTAATTCAGTTAAAGTAAAACTGGGGGACTGTTTATACTGTTACTAGAAGGAGCACAGCACAAAAAAAAAAGCTTAGCATTTGTTCAGCTCAGGTGAACAGAGAAGGTATGGGAACAGAGAATGGGAAGAGGATGGTAAGGATAGTGAAAGGAAAAAAGACAAAAAATGTAAATATGTAAACATATGCAATATGTAAGAATGCAAATAACTGTGCGTTCTGAAAAGATGAGGATTTTTCTTGTATTATCCATAGTATTTGGGCACTGAGCAGTTCACAATAACAACTAAATTGTATGTTTTCTAAACTGAGGCAAGAATTGGTGTTAGATTTCTGTACAAAATTGCTGTCTTCCTCAGTAGAACTATTGTCATGAATGAAAGACAGTATCATGTTAAAATTATACCGAGACATAGGAACCAATTGTTTACATAAGTTTGGTCATATGATTTGAGCTGTAATAACTTTTTAATGAAAAGAAACCATTTTCTAGGGACAGTCTTCAAGAATAGTTTTCTCTAAAGCCCTGGCACTGGTTGAGACAGCTAGCACGTGCAGTCTGGATACTCATCTCTTTCCAGTAGCCAACTGGCATATTCCTCCAGCAGGCTAGTAGAGAGCCCGTGCTAATGTTAAAGATATTTAACTTTTTTGAATCTCTTTCGAACGCCATTTAATTTATTCTCTAGGTAGAGTGTCAAGGGTTGGAGGGCGAAAGACAGTTTTTCTACAAGATGCAGGAGTGAAAGGCATCAGCGTGCAAGTTGCCAACAAGCTGCTGGAAGCAAACCGAAGTAAATAGAATGCTCCCACTTGTGCTCTTACCTATAGATTGCCTTAGCTGTCCTAGGCTAATGAGCCGTTCAGGTTTAGGATGGGTGTAGAACTGAAACGCATGTTCGTGCTGCCAATGAAAAGCTTGCTAGAAATCAGAAAACTCAAGTTAGAAAACTTCAAATTCATACAACTGTCTCTCTGTGGTAACCCCTACATGAAGTCCATTCTTTGGAGATCAATCAACTTTTTGTGAGCATATTTGTCAGGTAAAGCACAGATATTTGCTGAATTTGCTTGCATGATCTGGTTCCCTGAGAATCTATGTAGCATGACAATAGCCAACATTTTGACTGAAGTCTCCTTGTGGGGTGGATTGTCTTCAAGTTTTAGTTTGCATAATGCAAAATGGGTTGTTGACACTTGCCGAATAATAACAAATACTAATTTAAATATTCTGATAACTTCATTTAAAAATGATTAATGGACATCTGTTCTGAGAAGTTCTGAAGTCAGGGTTTTAGTTTAAATATATTACTTTATATATCATTTAACTTTTCTCCTCAAAGTTTAAAATCAATTTTGTGTGGTTTTCAAGTTTCAGACAATTGTTGATTAGTTTCTTTACGGAACTTCTGCAATGAAAGCAGTTGTTTAAAGCTGTCAATCTGCAGTCTCCCATAAATCACATCTTATTTCTGTGAATTTTACTGAACACATCCTTACATACAAAAATTAACTCACAGCTCTCAAATGTTGCTAATTCATATCTGCTGAAATAACTGATTTTATAAAAATATTCACTGGAATGTATACTTGGCACTTGGGCACAATCTGCACTCAATATGAAAACAGGTTTATAAGTTTTAATGTCATAAAATTTATGACGCCCATAACCTTTCATTTCTGTTAATGTAAAAACTTGAGTTTTAAAATTGTTTGCTGTTAGAAACAAAATGATCTGGAAGGAATTTTGCTTCAGACTCAGAAAAAGGTTTTATAGGATGTTTAGGGGGATTTTTTAATCTCACTCTTAGGGGGACAGTACTGCGTCCATAAGCATCAACGTCTCAAGTAGATCTAGTTTACCTTCATTTGATCCAAGTTTGCTCTAAGTGGCTATAGCTGTATTAGTAAGATATATAGCTATGTTAGTAAAACTGCTCATGTAGCTCCTGGCTGTGGCCCAAGCCAGCTGGTACATTCACAGAGGTGACCTGGCCCTCAGATCATCCAGGGGCCACTCCCATGAGCTGGTTTGGATGCTGCTACCCTGGTTTCATGGGTGGATGGAGAAGTGGACACATGTGGTGTGCTCTGTGCGCGACTGGTTGGCCTCAGGGCCACACACAGTCCTGGGCCTGTTGTGAATATAACCAAAGCATCTAGCAAGGCTGAAATGATGACTCTCCCTTATCAGGGAAATCTTCTCAGGCAAGAACAATCTATCAGTACCTTCTGGAAAAACACCAAAAGGGAAGTTTTGTTATGCCCCAGAAAAAATGTGCACAATGCTTTAGGGGAGAAGTGTGTTCAGTGGAGATCTGTTCCTTAGCAGCCTGTCTTCTCCCTGCTCTGCCCAAAGCCTCCTCTCTGAGAAACTGCGATGTATCTTTTCCTTGCTCTTCTGGGCCTTATTTCACCACTGACATGAATTGGAGCTGTTTCTTTGCAGGTTGTGGAGACTTAAGATACCCCAGCATATTATCCTGCAAAATTTCCCCATAAACGCAGGTGGACAGACAGCTCCATTTGTCTCTCCAGCAGGTGTACTGTCTCTTCAGTAGCTTGTCCTAGTGAAAAACATGGTTTCTCACCCACTTTTCATCCCTTTCAGAAGAAAGTGGGAACAAAATATTCCTCAAATCCTATGAAAGCAGTACTGTAGTCAGAAAAATAATGTATAACCATGCATTTAGTCCATAAAATATTTGAGGTAAATCCTAAGATTCTTTCACCTGGGCTTGATTTCATATTAATGTGTGCCAAAATCAGGTCCTGCAGCACAGTGTACTGATGAATTCAGTCTCTCAGAGAGGTGGGTCCCCAGGGCACCGATTATTTGAGTTAATATGTTTGGCATCCAGTACATCCATCTGAAATTCATAATCTCCAGGACTAGGAGGTCAAAAAAACATTTGGAAACAACTGACAAAGGCATTTTCTTGTTGTTATTGTTTCTGGGATTAACATGGAGACATTTGTCTTCTTGCAAACATTAGGTCGAAGTGTTCTGTGATTACGTCTCTGCTCCCAATCTTCTTGTGAAAAAACTAGTATCACTTGACTAGACCTTAAAAGGGAGACTATCTATGGCCATACCACCTTCTTTTGGGATCTTGACAGGCTAAGTAGGGTAGGGCGTGTTGGGAAACTTTTGAAGAGAGGTTGTAGTTGAACATACTGGCAATCTACAAGCCAATTTTTGTCATAGCTTTCCTGGCCTTGTGCTCAGTTTTCCATGCAACTTCTTGATTCTCAGTATGAGCAAGGGAGTGTCTGGCCACATGCCCAAGTTCAGCTGCCAGGTGTTTGGGGCACTCGGTGGTGTGGCAGAATGCTTTGAGTCCATGCTACCCTTGTCCTTACGACAGCATCATATGGTAGACATTGTGTAAGCTGGTTGTGAGGCTTTTATTGAGTAGATCCCCAAATTATGGGGCCTCGGGCTACCCTGAGCTGTTGCCTAATGATGTGGTTCTGTGTCTCTGAGCTACATATGCTCTGCTTCCAGAAACCTGCACGGGGAGCTCAGTCAGGGAGCACCAGTGTGTTCATCACCCTCTTCCTTGCACTCCTAAAGGCTGCAAATATAGCTTTATTGGACTTCAGGGACTCCCTTTGGCGTAGAAGCTAAGAGCGATCATGTGTCTCCACCGGGTCTACAAAGCTAGGTATCTCTCCAAATCTGTTGCTTTGTGCCTCAGTTTCCCACTGATTAAAAATATCATATCCTTGTCTCAGAGAGAAGCTTTGAGAACTAAAGTATGAATAAGTGTGATATTTTAGGGTACCATCGCAACAGAGGCCAAATTTTCTTTTTTTTTTATGTGGCAGGTGTAAGATTTCAGATGTCCTTTATTAATTTCCTGGCTTTTAAGTGTTTCACTCTGTAAATGATGTGATAAGTAAGTACACTGCCATTTAGCAATATTCACTGTTTTTACATAAAACTCATTTTCCCCATTAATAAAAACATCAGCTTGGACCTGGTAAGATACTGTGGAAGGCCTAGTTAGTTCTTATATTTGTTGTATGTTACCCACCAAATGACATCTACCTGTAAGACAAGTAGTTTTCCAGTTTTTGAAATGATGATTTTTTTCCCTCACCACCAATATGGCCTATATTTTGTTAAATAAAATTTTGAGTCTGTCTGTGTTTGTATTTTCCCAGGCTCTTTTAATGCCTGAGGGAATAATTTATAGCGCTGTAATTTTGTGGGTTACTGTGTTATGACCATTTATAAATGGCTCCTTAGGGCACTAAAAGGGCCAAGAAAATGTAAATACAAACACAAAACAGAAACAAATACCTGCAACATGAAGAAAACTACAAGCAGAGAGACCATATGGCCTAACAATTCAACTCCACTTAATGATTCCATTCACCTCCTATTGAAGTAAAAGTATGTTTTACTACTGACTGTAGTGAAAGAAAAATTGAGTGTTAAAACCTCACCTGTAACATGACAATCACCTAACTCTGTGTTTAATAATATCTATACTCATTTATTATTTTTTTTAATATTGGGCTGCAGTTCTTTACTATCAAATATAACTCCTTAGTCCCCCTTCCCTCCAAATTTAATAATGAATATTTTGAAATACTTCTGTAGCTTTAGGCTTGACCGATTAATAAGCTCTTTATGACATTTTGTGTTGCAGTATTTAAAGGGAACTGTTGGCTGGAACACCTGATGGGAGCCAGGCACTGTGGGTGTGGTCAGTTTTTACTGGAGAGAGTTACATGCTCCCATGGGGAGGAATGGGAGCTTTGCTGGGCTGAGCTGCCCTCTGGAAGCATACACCTTATTGGCAAGAGTGTCCGAGCATCCATCATGAGCAAAACATCTCTACTCGGGGTATTTTTGCTTAATTTATGTCCAGTTAACATCAACTTCTGATCACTGATTTGGGTATAGAGAAAAAAGAGAACATCAGCATTCAAAAAATCACTTGAGCCAAACACTTTTCCCTCCTTCTTTCCCAGGCTTGACTTTCCCTGGGCTTGCTGGGGGTTAAACTCAGTCTGTCCCAGTTACTCTGGTCAGCTGATGGGTGACACAGGATGTCTGGGGTTGTGTGCATAACTGTTTTTCTGCTTCTCTCTTTGCTTATTTATTTTGTTCTGCTGCACTTTTCTTCTTACTGCTTTTCCTCTGCTGCTGTTTGCTTCTCGTTCATTTCCTCTGTTGCTCTTTGCTTCTTCAGGTTTGCTTGCTACGCTGTTTCTCAGTGCCTTTTCTCCAATGAGTGTTGCCTATGGGCCATAATCACTCAGAAGTGTCCCTGTCTTGTCGTGGGTCCCCTGTGGGCTGCAGTCCCACAGGGCTGTCCCTGCTGCAGTGTGGGTCATCCGTGGGCCACTGTCCATTGGGGGACTGTAGGGTATTTACAATACCTATGGGAGCATCTTGCTTTGCGTCACACCTTGTGAAGCTTGTTTCTCTCCACTGTGAAGTGAAAATTTCTGATGTGCTTCTAATTCCTCTGGAATCAGGTTCCTGAATATAGCTGAAAAGGTATTTCTCTGCTCTTTAATTCTCCACTGTTAAAAATGAGTACACCACGTATATATATAGCGTACATACACACCCTACAGACCATGAGGTACTCTGAGAGTGTGGCCATATGGACAAATCTCTCATTTTGAAGAAAAGATGTCTTTTTCTTTATTGTGTGATAGATTTTGTGAATAACTGCCTGCAAAGGCGTTATGGGCCATATCATGGGCAGTAATCCTGCACAAGACTAGCTTCCTGGCTTCATAGAGACAAACGTTGCACAAGCTAAGCTCTGTGATTTAATGATTTAGGACAGAGTTTTTCTATGAGGAGTCTGTGAAAGACAGGTATGAAATCATGGCTTTGCTCAGCTTACATTTACTATACAAGCCTCCCACCTCCCCTGCAGAAATGTTGAAGATCCAGAAATAGAAGAAGCCAAAAATCACTGTTTGGGGCCATTCCTGCTCACATTAAATCTATTATGAGTTTTGCCAATAAATCTATACGACTTGGGACAGGAGGCTGTATGAAAATATTTAATGTGGCTATGACAAACAATCCTACCTTTTTCCCACAAGAGGAAACTTTTGCTAAATGGTAAGAAAATGAAAAGAAGTGATGTAATCAGGAAGCTTTTTCAGCCACACTGATGGTTTGCAGAAGGGTAAGTGCCATACGAACAATGCTGCATGAGCCTCGAAACCTCCTGGCAGGAAAGTCGGTTCTGAATGAAAAATTCTTGCCAAATGTAGCCTGTCATGTTTTCCATCAGTAGAGCTAGAAATTTGTGTATAATTCCTGTGGGATTGGAGGATGGTAATGTATACACACAGAAAAAGTTCAATTTCAAGTAGCTGCTAACATCCAGTAAACAATATGTTCCAAATTCCTTTCAAGGCTCCTAGCACACTGATTTTTTTTTTAAACACTGCCATTCTCTGTGATGTTCAAGACTATTGGTGAGAAGCCTTCATAACTATAAAAAGAAAAGAGCTGAATACAAAATATTTCATATTGAAGCTGCAACAGTGTGCCTTCCTCCTAGCCGCAGCCCTCTATTTTCACTGTGGCCATCACCATGGCACTTCAGCAAAAAAAAGATTCCAGGCTACTTCAAAGCTGTATGCCTCCACACAGTTTCACTGTTTGATAAAACCAGATGGCCTTGCTAAAGTTCATTTTAATCATCATTAAATAGGGAGATTCTGGACCCTTATACTATGGGACTTTATGACCAAGGCAGGGAGTACACATAAAGCTGCTGCTGGATACTGAAAAGGCACTAAGTGGCAGAGACACTCTCTGACATGCACCTGTGAGTTCACTGACTTTTTTAAAAGGAAATAAAATCCCTGCTGAGGGTTTTTGCAAAGCATCACATGCATGTATTTGTGTTTAGGCATGCTCATAATAAACAGAACATTTGCTTAGCCACACGGCAGGAATGCAATCCCTATCATCAACACTGAGGTTACAAAAGAAAATTCCTCTGTGTTTAAGCCACAGATTGTTTCTTTACACAGCAAAGGCCATAAACATCAGTGATTGCAGCTCATCCAAACACACTGAATTCCCTTTCAGCCTGAAGGAGGCTTGGATGCATGCATATAACCCTTGCCACTCTCAGACAGCTTCTTGCACACTTGCCATTACTGCCATCAAGCAAAGGAAGCTGCTTGGGCTTCATTTAAAGAGGAAGAGATGTGATGGGCCATACCTGAGAGCCGGGATATTTATCCAAGAGCTTACACAGTGCTTCCAGATATTCAATAAACAGACTTCAAAAATCATGAGGGTAGGTTCAAAATCATGACTCAGTGTGTCATAAAATGCTTTGTCTTTGGACTTTGAACTTTTAGACATGAGGGATGTGCATCTTTAAACCTCAGCATGAGAAACTTCATTTAATACCCAGGCCACCTAACAACCTGTGGCTTTATTTTAACCACATCAGGGCACTACCCTAGGATCCCTTTCTCATCAAGGGAGAGAAGGAAGTGTCTTTGGAGGCCTGTAAAGGGAGATCCTGTCTGCTTAAATTCTGCAGGAAGGACAGATTCTTTGGGTGCTTTAGGGTTCCATGCCAGTTGAGTGCTTAAGGTAAGCAATGAATGCTCCTGCTTGAAAGCAGCAAATTGAGGTTCTTCAGGAATGGGGATTTTAAGAAAAATAAAATGCCCTGGAATATTCTGGATAAAATCCTGTGAGCTGACAATGCTATGAGAGAGCAGATGAGAACAACAATACAGTTTTGTTTGGATTACTTACAGCCTTTAAATGCCCACAACTGCAAATAGAGTTTCCTCACCTTCTCCTTACCTTCTTCCTTAATCACAAATGATGATTAAAAGGTTTGTTATTATGAAATAATACTAATTGTCAAGCCACAAACTGTACTGCAGAAGTAGTTGAATACATGGCTACCCTGTGTTTATAAGTTGATTTTCCAAAAAATTCTCAAAGTGCAATTGAACTGGTTTGGAACATTGCATTGTTTCTATAGAGAAGCAACATGGTTAGTGACTGCCCCCATCACACTGGATAGACAAACTGGATTGTGCCTGTTCACTTGTGTCTGGGTAATCTTACTATTGTGAGTCTTATGGAGAGCTTCCTAGGAA
>WAAD01010547.1:1208-19631 GCA_013389945.1 Fregata magnificens
AATTAAAAAACCACCACAGATCACAGTCGTGTTACCAGTTAGGGAATTTCTGGTTTGTTGTTAGTTCTGGCTGTTACAGAAAGTACTGAAAAACATCTACGGACTTACATTTTTCAGTGAATTTGCTTTAGTCATACTGGGGCACTTCTTGCATTTACTTTCCATGAGTGCTCAAACAACTGAGTTTTCCTGACATAAATGCCTGTGGAGAGCGAATGAATGTCAAGGTCTTAAGCCAAAGTATTTGTGGTAACCAAACTTATCATTCAATCCAGAAATGATGTGCACTCTTTCATTTAGTAAATGGAAAGAAACACACCATTGTGATTTATGATTGAGTACCTCTAAGCAACACAGCTTGAAAATGAGAAACTAGCAGAGTCTCATCTACAGTATATAAAGGGGAAGGCAGGGCATGAAAAGGTGAAATGGGAAAATACATATTGAAATCTAAATTATTAAATAAGGTTAAAGAAAAATATGACTTTTTACTTATTTTAGTCTTGAGTTGGTAATATTTAAGTCTTTGTCACTAGTTTTGAATGTGAACTTGAATACACAAGTTGTGAGCCATATTTCTTTCCTTAGTTTCCTTCTCTTGTCTTTGCTATTCTAGTTCTTGATAAAAGAGGCAAGTCTTCATGGCTATCACACACGTTCATCTACTACAGCTGTACCTTTTCAAGTTACATTTCTCTTCCATCACAAACTTCATTCTCCTGTGGTCAATTTATACTGCACTGTTGAGTAAAATTTACCAGAACAGGGATTTTCACACTTTGTTTTATAAATAATTATGCCTTTTTGCCTTTTGAGAAAAAACTTAAATAGTCAGCAACATACAGTTACCTGTATTCCACATTGCTGGACAAGCTGCAAAACAACTTAATACAAGTGACAATAACTGCAAATACAGACACTAAAAAAAAAAACCACATTCTGTATTTCTGCAAAATACATTATATAAAAGATACAGTTTGTGTTTTAGTAGAACATGCATGTGGCCCATAGAATACTGATTTTAATGTTCTCATTATGGTTAAATTATTTTCTTCTCGGGTGTACCATTTAGTAAAAATATTCTCAGTTAATTGCATTGTATTGGAGGTTTGGGTTTTTTTAAATTAAGTATGCTCAGAAAGTCTGTTCCATAAGAACACAGCTGAAAATATGATTACTAGGAAAACACTAAGATCAGATTTATGTAGGACTTTCAATGGGTGGCTGATGGGGGTCACTATAGGTCCCTATTCTGAATGCTGACTGTTGCACGAAGAGGATTGCATACATGTACAGCAGCATGCTGGGATTTACATTGCAAATCTTGAGCTGTAACAAGTATGCAACCCAAAAACCGTCAGAATGACTCTACAGAAAAACTCTGACCTAAGAAGTTATATGAACACAGATTATTTTAGCGTTCCCATCATTGCAACACTGCTTGAGAAAGATGCTTCAGTATCTCCTTAACATCACATTCTCATTTTCACTCAGAAGTTCAAGTTGTGTACGGGATTTAGAAACTTTCCCCCCCTTTTAGTTGTAATTTCTCTGTTATGTAAGAGAAGGCAAGTAGAAGACGGTACTGACACAGCACAGACCTATGATGTATATTTCAACAGATATTTATATTTATTACAGAGCACAAGTGTTCTACTTCCAACAGATGGTGAAAACCTGTGCTTAAAAAAAAAAAATCACAGAAGAGAAAAATCAAGTATTGAACTGCAACACAAATATCCTCACAAACAATAATGTTCCTTTACTTACCTGGCCTTGCAGCCAGCTTCCAAACTTACCCTTATGTCCATTTTTTACATTTGAAACTTCTTGGGAAACAGGGCTTTGCTTTGCGCTTACATCTACTTCGTCAGTCCCAAAGCATTTTTACAGGAGGAATACATGTTTTAATTTCCACTTTATTAAGATCTTTACTCTTTAGCTACTAGTGAAGAGAGATGAACCGATTTACCAGGTAAAATAGGAATACACTCTCTAAAGAGATTTATTTAAAACTTTGACCTACCTTTTCAGTGACCCTCTCTGAACAAAAGTCCTGAGTACACTTCTCCTGCATAAGAATTTCTATTTTAGAGAAGTACAGCTCAGTTTGACGGAGGCCAGCAATGGACTGCTCCATTCTTTTCTCCCCTCACTGAGGGGTTCACACTGAGTTCAGAAACAAACAAACAAAAAAATTTTTTTTTTATTTTAATATCTGCTTTTAAATACTATTTCTTGAATAAACTAAAGTTAGAAGTCTCAGAAGGTTAAAATCCTTTGGGTCTAACCTGGAACGCAACTGTTAATCCGAGACCAAGGTGAACACCCGACATTACGTACCTAGGAAACTGAAAGATCATTCTTTCTTTATATAATGTAAGCAAATAATAAGTTTTAATAAAATAATTTACATTGCCCCGACTAAAAGCCTAGAAATGTGAAGATACATCTTTTAATGGACCTACAAACAAGTAAATTGAACACACTACCTGTTTTGTTTGCCAGGCTGCTAGCCACAGAGTACAAATAGTGGCCCATCAGTTCACAAAAGCAGCCCAGGATCAGCCACACTATTCCATTTGCTCAGTTAGCATTACAAGGCAAAACAGGAAGGCAGGCAAGTGTGCTGTACAAAATTTTCAGGTAGGAAAAAGTGTGGTAGGGCATAAATCCCTAGGAAAGTCGGTGCCACTAAGTCAGTCTTCTAACGCACAAGAAATAACTTGCTGCTACTTTCACAGTCGCAGTTATAATTTTATTCATTGTACTTAACAGAAGGATGCAATAAAAGTACTTTTAAAATGGATNAGAAGGATGTAATAAAAGTACTTTTAAAATGGATGCACTGTTGAAGTAATTAAAGCATTTTCATGATCAAGAAGTCTGCAATACGGCAAAGTCTCTTACATTCAGCCCTCTTTCCAGTAATGCCTGCTTGCATAGGAGAGGTGAAATCAAGAGTCCGTCATGAAAACATACTTTGAAAAACTTGGTTCTATTCTTCAAGCCACAGGTTTTTTTGCTTGTTTATTCACTCGCTAGGGAACAGGCAAAGTAGACAGAACTTCATGTTTTACTAAGTAGGTGTTCTCATGTCCTGTAATTTTCACCCCTTCAGTCTCGGCAGGTCACTGCAACTTAGCTATGTCCTTCTCAGTTTTCTTTACTGTACTGTATGAAAATATGGACACAAAGAGAATTTCCCATCATAAGCAAATCAGCTCTAGAAGGGAGGGAAAAGTGTCCTTTGGAGTCTATCAGCCAGAAATTCTGAAGTGCCCCACACCTGGTTACATCCAAACTGCACAACTGCTGGCACCTGTGTGCAGCAGCAGCTGCCTGAATCGTGGTTTGAGAATCTCTGTATCACTTGTGGGACTCCAGCACCCCCTTCCCCTTTCAGTAGAGTATTAACATATATTTTTTTTTATCTTTATCATCTGTGTGCATATTCTACATTTAGAAGAACTGATCCAACTATTCTTATGAGGCTGCACATACAGAACTGGCCTGATACTAGCCACATCCTGACATATATTACAAGTTTGAATATATAGTCATAACACCATTGTCAAAAAGGGAAAAAAATCTACTGCTAACCCAGGCAAAAAAAGAAGTTTTTTTTTCTTGAAGGAACTTTCAACTCTACTCCCATCCCTGTTTCAGCCAATACTTTAAAAACTGCTTGTACTGACCAGGTTTGGTATTTTACAGTAACGCATTTTGTCAAGGAAGCATCCAATAAGAGCAAGTTACTATATAGACTCTAACGTGGCTTGCCACATTTTTGCTAGTGTTTTCAATGTCCACACAACAAGAAATTGCCCATTAAATTTATAGACCAATTTTATGCTAACTGTACTCATTACAGTCCGTGAGGGAACTAGGTAATTGGGTTGTTATACTTCTATCTTTAGAAATAAATTAGAATTACTGCTTAGTTAGAATAATTTAAAATGTCTGACTGTGCCTGTTCCAAGCACCCATTAACAAATGCTGGCTTCTACTCGACTTCCCACTGCATTAAACAGGCCATTTCTCCACACAAGACAAAGCAGCTAATCAACTGGAGGTTGAAAATAAATATGCAGGGAGCAGGCGTACAAACTGCAGTGTTAAAACACATTTGTCTTATGCCAAGATTCATTTGTAAATTCACCTCAAGTGTTATACTTCCTAAGTCATGTTGATGTGTTTTCAAGACCATTAACTGCTAGAAAACAAATAATATTTACAGTACAGTTAAATGGAGTGAGTTATTCAGCAATACTCAAAAGCAGAATCTGAAAAGGTAGGCATACAGAAGCATTTGTATGCTGCGGTACTCAGTACTGCAGCATCTAACTCTTAGATCCTTTTACAGCTAAGGGACTCTGACTTCCATGCTCAAGATTTCTAAAATTATGCACAATCTCTGTGTGACTGTTCAGAGATCTAGGAAAGCCAGTATAACAAAGCCAAGCTGCCCAGTAGAAAATACCAGCAAGGAGTGCAGAGACAGAGTAATTTTATATTTATGAAGATATACTAACTCTCTGCAGGGAGCTGCAGGGAAACACTTCCCTGCACTTATGAAGCCTTTGGGTTCATAAACCTGAATCCTTTCCCAAAGAGGAACAACTAAGTCTACTCCAAACATATCTGAGAGGTCAATAAATAACCATACTGTTATCTTTTAATTCCGTATCTTTGAGATAGCTAACCACAGATTTATAGAAGCTATAAATTAAATTCTATCTTCTGAATAATGGATAATTAACTGCCAGCTACCAAAAAGTACCACCCACCATGCTGTAAAATGTCCTGAACGTAGATGCAATCACCCAATCCATTCACTGTTCAAAGTTTCACTTTCCATACAATAAAGGTTCACTGAGCCAGGAGAAAAAAAAGAGAAAAAAAACCCAACCAAAAAAACCCCCACCCCAAACTGTAAGCTACTATTTGGAAAGCTCACATATAAATAAAACAGATGTTTTAGTTTGTTTTGTGAAAGGTGGTAATCGAAGATCAGTCATCCATGCATTGAACAAGTGCTCTATGTCTGTTGACGGAACAGTGCTGTGACAGCACCACAGCTCCTCCTGAGAATGCCTTCTAAGTTGACTCCTGTAGGCAAAATAATCTAAGGAATGCTTTGTTTGAGATGTGACTAACAAAACCTCTTGGTAGTAGCTACATCTCTGCTATTTTTTGGAATTCCAGAAATAACTATAGGTAACTAAAGAAATTCACAGGCAAAAAAATCAGGCACAGATAGGATGCTATGCAAATGCATGTTACATGGATACTAAGCTATGACTTTGGTTTATATTTTGAACCTGGCTACCTATGAAATTCAGCATTAGTTTACCAACTGAGTCTTGCTACAGACATTGCCTCAGAACAGCAATATTACTCCTGTAAGATTGGGCATTCTGCTGTTGAATCAGGAAAGATACTGACTGGGAATATAATCATCAAATCTAAAGTGATACTTTATGGGAATTACATTTTTAATTACAAAAGTGAAAGTAACCCTGATATTCCAAAATAACCTCAGAAGTCCTGTATCAAATGTCAGTACGTTCTGCATCAAATTAAAGCAGTGAATAATTCCAGAACTTGAATAAACTAATAGATCTTCACAAACAGAAAAATAGAATACATAGTAGAAAAGCAGCAGGAGACTTCACAACATCCCTTAAGTAGCTTTTGGTAAGAATGGATGCTCCTGCCACCTAGATGCTAAAGCAATATATACTTTGTAGAGATTAGATGATGGAGGAGCTAAAAAAGGGCCGTTACATACATCCCGCAGTGGCTCAGTTCAGGGAGAAAACAGTGTACAGCAATTCCAGTATCAACAAAAATTTGAAGTTACTACTTACTAGACCTGTTACCCATTAGATTCCCTTAGAAAATTGTTCATTTTAGATATTATTTCCACAAAATAAGTAATTTCTTAATATTAGGGTACTTTACCTTAGAAGTAAAAAGTTTAAGATTAGAGCTTCAAACCATTTAAATTAATGCTTGCACTAAGTAAGAGTCACTTTTTTCAGGTTGTTCACTTGGCTAAAAAGGTGGTATTATATACAGCAGAAATGTATCCAATGCATTTCTGTCCCTGTAGTTTTGTCATCTATGAACCCAGAAATGATATTTGATCAGAAGTATGGAAATTTTCATGGTAATTACATTTATTCACAAGGGTAGTGTTATTCTTTGTTTTCTTGGTGTACTCACACAAACTCTGGGTGCAATATTAAAAGAATAGGTCAATGATTGAAAGTCACACATAATGTGCAGATTCCAACTTCAAGTTGCACTTCTACTTGTACAAACTGTAAGGAATCCCTACAGAATGCAGAAAAACAAATGCGTGAGTTGGGATTCATTAGTGCGGTAAGAATGAAGTGTCCTTATTTTATGCATTATCATTAGAAAACTGCTACAGTGTGATACATTCCGGCCTATCATGAACACTTTGAGGCCAAATAGGATTCCCCAGTATTCATCATCGCTGCTCCAACAAAAGGTTCCAAACAAAAACATTTTTTCTGACAAGGACTTTGTCTCTCACTTTGTGAATGTACCTTGTACCCCAAGAAATAGCTCCAAATTGTGGGGGAAATCCACATGGCCTCCTCTTGGCAAAAAAGCCTGGACAACATCAGCTGCTAAGATAGAAATACGAGTGCAATGTGTGTGAACAGAATACCCAAAACTGAGAGGGTGTTTGCTCAAAATCTGATAAGGCTGAAAATGAAGACAACGATCAGCCACATTAAACAGTAACCAGGCAGTTACCAAGAGACCCTGGGTGGGAAAAAAGAGTCAGCTTAAAATCAAGTATAAAAGCACTAACATTTCTAACAGTGAGAAGAGGGCAGCAGTCAAAACCTGGTCTGACACGGAGAAGATGCCTTCCTGGCACCTCAAGCTCTGTTGAGGCCTGAGGGAGCATCCTCCCTAGCAGCCAGGAGTAGCCCGCATGCCTGCCAGTGGGCTGACAGTACAGGGTGCAACAAGCATTAACTGCTCCTGGGGTGTCTGCACATCACCTTGTGGGGTGCTATCTCAACAGGTGGGTGGATTAGTGGAGTGTAGGGAACAGCACAGGTAAGCATGCAGCTACAGCATCCACATCTCCAAAGAAGATGCATGTAAATAGGGTAATATACTCCTAGAAGGGTGGGCTCTTATAACCCAAACCTCCTGTTAAAGGGACAAAGGTGACAATGTAACTGCAAACTTGTGGGGGATTGCTGTACAAGGGTGTTTAGATCTCTGAAGGTGTTTACTAAGGTTTTGGAAGGGTCTAGTACAGTCATTTATCTGTTATATTGCCGCTATTAATCCTGCATGTGTAGTTCACAGGCTAACAGTTAATTACAAGCTATTAATAAATCAACAAACCACTTTAACTCTAACTTGATTTAAGCCACAAGTCGTTTTCCCCTACAAGCAGCACAGGCACTCTCTTCAGTGCTTTCTACCTCACACTGATATGCACCCTTTGGCTAAAACTTAACTGTCTCAGGTTTTTCTTTTTTTTTATTCTCTTTTTCCTTTTCCTTCACCTGAGGCCACCTAAGATATTCAGGAAATCAACCAACTAGCTATACAGGTCACATTTGCTTCAGTACTCAGACTGATTCCAATCAAACTACTACAGTAACTGTACTCCCCAAAAATAATGGCTCCAAAACCTGGACCAAAATAGATCATGTCTTTGAAAAGTGGATATTAAGTTCTTGGGTTAGACAAATGAAAATTTAAAAGGTTTAACATATATGCTAGCTTTCTTACTGTAGCTTCTTGAACAAGATGCTCTAATGAATTTAATCTACTAGATCAGATCTTTGCATCAGGAAATTCCAGTTAAACACCATACAGAAGATTGGCAGTTCCAGGGGGAGAAACACACCAAAGTTTAGTTTTAGATCCTTTCTAGAAAACATTGAAAAAATTGTCATTCATATTTATTTATTTAAGCAGAGTAAAAAAAAATACAGTTAAATTTAACTTTGTATGGTTCACTTCTGTACTTCTGCTGATGACATTTTTATAAATTGGAGGTAATCAAGAATCCTTTCCCATGTTTTAACTTCACAAATTCTCAGAGTCTTTTGAAAGCACAGGATCTGCAAAATCTTAATGCTTGGGTTACAAAACGTAGGGCCTCGTTATCATCCCTATATCCTGAGCAGACTTGCAAAAAACTATACACTGACAGATCTTATAATCAAAGACACTGAACAAGCATGCTCATTGATCTGTGACTCAGACCCTCAGAACCTTTTTGAGGCTCAAAAATACTAATGTTCATTAAGTGTAAACGTGCTTCTTCTAAACTATTTTTTTTAAAATTTATGGGCTCCTAACTTTTGATTAGTCAAAATAATTATCTCCCAGAATTCTTTTTTCCATTCTTCTGTAATCAGGACAAAAACATTCTGTATTATGCATAAAGATTTTTAAAACTAAGCAAGCTTACAAGAGACATTGTCACCTTAGCAACTACTTTTTAGAAGTTACTTACGCTGCAAAAGCTGATTTTTAACATGTACTTAGAGTTTAAAATAATTCTAGACTAGCAACCGGCAACCACATTCTTCTTCATTACTATTTTAGAAAGCCATAAAGACTTAAATCTGAAAAAGATAATTAAAATATAACAGAGATTTATGTGACAAAAACATCTGATCATAGTAAACTGTTTTCAAAGCTATTCATTCAAGTTCCATACAAAGAAAGTGACTAGTGGAAACCAGAGTAACCTAGAATTCCAAGAAGAAATGCTACAGAAAAAAAGATAATTGCAGTTAAAAAACACACATAAAAGGCAGTTATTCAAATGTAGTCAGCCAGGGAAATGAACACCTTACGTGTCAGTTGCATGCCCCGTAATTCCAGCCAACACTGCTCCAATGCCATATTTATTACTCCTCACTTCTACTCCCCAGCCCTTCTCCAAGTTAACAGAATATCTAAACTTCCTGCCCCCCCCCCCCCAAGTGCTAGGAAGAAAACTACTCTTCTATTTCTCCCTGTTCAGAAGGTATATTTCCCCATTAACAAACCACATTCTTACCTACTTTACTGTTCACATATTCCATCTGTGGAATATGGAACCAAAGAACTGGAAATCCTTCCTTTTCTCTGTAACTTAACTGAGTGCTTCAAACACAGTAGGAGCACCTCTCCAATTAACATTTACCCAGCACATTCCACCTCCTCATTCCCTTAACACATCTGAGTCACAACCACCAGCTCAAGTGACTAGAAATTAACCTACTAAAGGAAAAATACATAAAAAGTTACAGTCATTTGACACATAACTTCATAGAAACCTACATCTGGGAAACCGGAGAGTTTTCCCTTGAAATAAGCTAATTTTATTTAAGCCAGAGAAGATCTGTAGAGAGATGCAGTACCTTGTATTAAGTCCATTGATGTACTATTAAAAAAAAAAAAAAAAAAAAAAAAAAAANNNNAAAAAAAAGGCTTTCAGAGAAAAAAGCTCTTTTAGATTTAGTCTTCAGATAAAGGGCTATAAAGACCACTTACAGACTCTCCCCCCTTTTTCCAGGAGGGTTACTTTTCTTTTCTAAGGAAAATAACTGATGAACTCATTCCCCTTGAATAATTATGCATTAGGCTTGTAAGCAAAAGCAGGACAAAAATATTCCTACCCTCCTTATCGTGATGTTTTGTACCTTCTCTGTCCATTTCTTATTCTAAGTCAAAGCCCGGTAGATAAAATAAACCCCCAAATTAAACCCTTAAATTGATCTTCTAGCCAGCTGAATACTGCATAAATAGTTTCTTTTTAAACAGCATTTCTGTTATTTTGAAAACTGAACATTGGTTAAGCAGTAGGAGGTAACTTTAATATCTGTATTAGTCTTTGAATCATAATTCAATAAGCCTTGACAGAATATGAAGGCTTCTGCCTACCTTGCCTATTTGGTTTGTGCCACATCATTCTGTCAAACTCCATCTGCTGGATAACCTTCTTACAAGCAGCCTAGAGAGGCTTTCGTTTCACCAGTACTTACACAATACCTAGATACAATGATAAAACTAACTGAACAATATACTTGATAATATATTCTTCATGCTTTTCCTTTCTACCTTCTCTATCAGTACTATCTTGGATTATTTTTTCTAAACACCTCAGGTTAATGGGCCATATTTGTAACTAATATCAATTTCTGGTAATGCAGTTATATACAGGAAAAAGTCATAGCTCCGTATCACAACTAAGGAGGAAAAAAGTATACTTTGTGCTTTCCAGCCTCTGATAGTAGAAAAGCAGAAAGTAACGTGTAAATGTATTTTTAAACTAATATTTAGAAAAATATCATCTTTAATTTTTCAGATACTATGAGATAAAAGAACAGGTAAAAAAATACCGTGGAACTCCAAAAGAGTACCAACTCCAGAGAATGCCAATTCTAAGCCAATTAACTAATTTGAAACGTACACATCCATCTGAGTGCTAGGTGACTCTTCTGCTTGCTACACCTTTCAGTAAATTCTGTTAGAGCTACAATGAAGCATCCAACTTTCTTTATGGCTGAGTTCTACTATTCACGTTCAGAAACATTTCCAGCTTTGGAGGTGGAAGGAAAAGTAACTGAATTTGAGGGCTGTAGATGAAGGGTAGCAACCTGAGATATTTTTATAATACAGAATTTACTTAACCACTTTCTTATACACAAGTCAAACATTCACATTTCAAACAATAACTGACAGTAGCTTTTTACCCACAATTTCCAAGCCACAGAAACCATAATAATTTAGATCTGTGTATTTGCTGATATTTTCTCTTATAGGATGTCTTATAAATACACTTGCCACCAAGTACTATTCTTTATTGTGATCTACCATGCTTTAGGAATAATTAAAAAATGCAGCGTGATAAACACTCAAGACTTGCAAATCATACCTGGAGCAGCCTGTGATACTGAAACGCTGGAAGAGGCATTACATTTGAGAAGAGTAACTTAATCAAAAATTGGGAGAGCATGTATTCACCTAGAATAGTGCTCAAATATTTCTCTAGAAACAAAAACCGAACACCATTTTACACAGCTGATGTTGTAGCACAGGCAGTAAAAAAACCAGAAAACCCTGCCGCATGCAGATTATTATCCTTTCAGAATGTCGTCACAAAATAAGCACAAGTGAAGACTATCTGCAATTAGAAGCTTTATAGAAGCTTCAAGACAACTATTATTTCTCATGAAGAACTATTTTTTTCCTCTTGAAAGATGTCCATCTATTTTTGCCAGATCTCCAAATGAAACTGTTGCAGAACCTCTCTGGGCTGGTCTTGCCTAAGAAAAAAAGAAGAAAAAAATATATAGGGCTAATTTTAAGTTAAAATTTTTTGTAAAAGCTTTTAAAGCATCAGTAATTTAAAAAGCACCTTCAAACAGAACACAGTTCAGCTTCACATTACCTGTGATTCATGGAATTTCCAGCCAATCATGTAGAAGATCTGAAACGTGGCAGGTACCGAGCCATCGCTATTTCCGTACATTTCTGTTAGGGCAGGAATGGAGAGGGAAAAAAAAAAAAAAGGTACACAGAACGTCAGTTCTAAGAAATACTTAGTTCTCTGAACATTAGAGCCAAGTATGACATATCCATCACAATGACTCCTGGTGAAAGATTTGGGACAATAAAAATATCTCATACTGGTGCATCAACATAGTTCAAATCCTGTCATTATAATTAAGGTTAAAAATATCTGTACGATAATGGTATTTTGTTCTATTCCAAAATGATGTGGTTTTTTTTTTTTTTAAACACAGAGGTCAGAGAAAAAGACATAGAAAATATGTTCTTAAAGTCATTTCAGATTAACTCACTACCTCTCAAATACTCACCTTGGTATATTGCAGCAGCTGCCAACATTGTCTCTCTGTGTAGCAGAGGCTTTCTATTCCAAGAGCAATTACTCTCCCCCATACCTAAAAATACGTTTTAGCTTTAAGAAAAAGAAGATATAGCATATGCCATGAGTTAAGTGTCATGCACTAACGACAGATTTTTACTAAACCAGAATAAGTATAGAATCTTCTGAATCTCACTGTAAGAGAGAGCAACATACCACAAATAATTAAGTGAGTTTCTTACCTATAAGAATCCAAGCCTTTTAATGCCAATGCTTTGCAATTTACGGTTTGTATTGCTAGGAATGATTTCAAATTACTACTTCTTCAGCCTAAGTCTTCAAATGTTTAGGTTTTCTAGTATAATTTATTTTAAGCATGAGTACAAAGTGTTCATTCAGACACACCATAGTTTTTTTTTTTAAACAGATAAGCATCAAAATAACTATCCCAAGAGATTTTTAATAAGTAGTAAAATAACCACAATTCTAATCTCTTTAATCACTTACTGCATCTGAATGTTTCTGCAGATAATGAAAGTTTTATTTTCATTAAGGAATTACTCTAAACAACAGCAGCTGATCCAGAGCAAGAAGATGCCCTGAATTGCTCTGTAACTGACTGCATATGAATGACTACTTTACAACCCATGACAAATGAATCACAATACTAACTCAATTGTTAAGCTTCTCAACTGTTTTTTGCATTCCTCAGCAGACTCCAATTTGAGGGTCTATTTATTCTCATTCCAAAGCAGTTTCCTGAATGTCCTGATAATTAGTGAGGCTCACAGGAAAAGCTAGTGTATCGGATATATGCTTCTGTCTCCCTTTCAGGGCTTTTCAGCAGCTTACACTGAACAGGCTCACAAAGAATGGGAATACAAGGGAAGCTGAAAATTCATAGCAGACCACGAAGTAGCAAATCTTTGACTTCTGCTTCCCAACAAAAATCTGCTGACGGGCATAATCTCCTGACTCACTAGAGATGAGGAAAAAAAAGTAATGCTTCCACTGTTACAATAAGCCTTATTTATTTATATTTTTTAAAGAAAAATTTTTTACGCTGAGGGTGTTGAAACACTGTAACAGATTGCCCAGAGAGGTGGTAGATGCCCCATCCCTGGAAACATTCAAAGTCAGGTTGGACGGGGCTCTGAGGAACCTGATCTAGGTGAAGATGTCCCTGCTCACTGCAGGGGGGGTTGGACCAGATGACTTTTAAAGGTCCCTTCCAAGCCAAACCATTCTACAATTCTATGATTTGGAGTTAAGAAACACACAGTGAAACTCTTCTGTGTCATCACCACTGATACAGAAAACACTTATGTTTCCATAAAATATATACGTGCCTTGCAAGTCTTCCATAACCTCAAACAACCCTGGGTAGTTGACTTGAATTTCATCAGTATCCTGAAAGAATTGAGAAGATTAGTTTTAGAGCATCAAGCTAAAACAGTAGCATTATGCTAGCCTTCAGAGCTGCTAACAGACTCTTCATCTGCCACTTCTGTTCAAACTGCATACTTCTCAGAAGAATATACTGTCTTAACATTTCTAAAAAGTTTTGTTTAGTAGCCAAAATGCAATCAAATTTTAATTGAAATGCCATTATTTTCTTCTTGGTTTTAGAATAAACAGCAAGAGCGTCTAAAGTTTTTTCAAGCAGGTCTAACGTACTCTGACATTTCTCCAAGACAACCATCCAAATTCTGCTGGGCCACTAGCCAAAGATACACTTCAGTTGGTTTCGTTAATCACAGTGAAGCCGAGAACAGAGGCAGTCCAGGCTATTTCAGAAACTTATTCAGCAAGGTGCACGACATGCAGAAGGAAGCAGTACATTGCTAATACATTTCTATATAGTATTTTTTATATATCAGCAGCTCTGATGTTCTGGATTGCTCTGTCTGATTGCTCCCTTATTTATAGTTACCACAGTCAGGGTGTTAAAGCCAGCTCTCGACAGCAGATGTCCTAAATCAGAAACAGCAGTGAACGGTGATACATGAGGAGAAAACCCCCCTTCCCTCTCCAATTCTGCTAGCTGCAAAGAGCAGCGAAGCTCATACAGAGTGTCTCCCCCAAACATTGCGCCAATGAATACTCCATCTGGCTTAAGAACTTGGTGAATCTACAACACAAAAGAATAAAAAAAAAAAAAGATGTTCTTTGTTATTAAGCCTATGTAACTAAGTCGTTCTTTGGACTTTGGGGTTTTTTTAAATGAACTTAAAAGCAGTCATTACAATAGTTGTAACAGGTTTTTAATATTGACTGTATTCCACAAGGCAAGCTGTGCCAAAGCTTTTGTTAACACTGCAAGACAAATAATCTGTCTGAAAAGAGACTATTTGTTCTTAAGAAAGACTGAATCCCCAGAAATTACACTTACAGTCAGGAAGCACAAAATGCACAGTGGAAATCTAGGGTAAAACTATTTTCAGTGGGATACTCCTAAAACAATATCCTCAATTCATTTACTTCTGAAAATAAGGCAGATTAAGATAGCTTCCTCTTAGTTTCTCAGATAAGGGCAGCAAAAATACTTTTTAACGGCTTGCTTTAAGGGAAATGGAGGCCTTAGCTTCTACTAGTGATCTTTGCACTTCTGAACACACAATAGAGTAACGCAATTCTTATTATGTCTACTCCTACTTATTTTTACCTAGCCAGAATAGCCATATCATGACTCAAACGCCAAGGCTGACAAGCTGCTTTCTTGTCTAGTTAAGTCCTAGCCCCCTTCCTACTGAGAAGGCCAACAAATTCATACTTTCTTTTTCCCTTATGAATTCGCAATGATCCCTGGTTTAGATATCCAGAAGAGCCATACTACATAATCAGGCTAACAAGACAGCAAAAGCTTCAAACAGTTTACCTTACTGATTTGAAACAAAAAATCTTTGGGGGTGCTGGTCGACAGCCGGCTGAACATGAGCCGGCAGTGTGCCCAGGTGGCCAAGAAAGCCAACAGCATCCTGGGTTGTATCAGGAATAGTGTGACCAGCAGGAGTAAGGAAGTGATCGTGCCCCTGTACTCGGCACTGGTGAGGCCGCACCTCGAGTACTGTGTTCAGTTTTGGGCCCCTCAGTACAAGAAAGACGTTGAGGTGCTGGAGCGTGTCCAGAGAAGGGCAACGAGGCTGGTGAAGGGACTAGAAAACAAGTCTTATGAGGAGCGGCTGAGAGAACTGGGGTTGTTTAGTCTGGAGAAGAGGAGGCTGAGGGGAGACCTTATCGCTCTCTACAACTACCTGAAGGGAGGTTGTAGGGAAGCGGGTGCTGGACTCTTCTCCCACGAAACTAGCGATAGGACGAGAGGAAATGGCTTCAAGTTGCGTCAGGGGAGGTTTAGATTGGACATTAGGAAGAATTTCTTTACTGAAAGAGTGGTTAGGCATTGGAACAGGCTGCCCAGAGAGGTGGTGGAGTCGTCTACCCTGGAGGCGTTCAAAAAAGGTGTAGACGTGGCACTCCAGGGTCTAGTTTAGGAGTCATGGTGGTGTTAGTTGATGGTTGGACTTGATGATCTTAGAGGTCTTTTCCAACCCAATGATTCTATGATTCTATGATTCTATGATCTTTTAAACTGGTTTTTAATCAAGTATTAATCAAGCTACCTTTGCTACGCTAATAAAAGAAGCCTTTAATTGACAGGTAAGAAATTTAAGCAGTTGAAGGCAGCTTCCACTAGTTAAAGCCAGCGGTCCCAAAGTAGGAAATGAGCATTCACAATGAAAGTTGGCAAAGACCCCAGTTCCCTCCACTTTGTGGGACATTATAATGTGTCAGTCATTTTTACTGTGGAGGTAAAAACATTTGACACTCCATAGAACACTTAAATTCCAGAGAAAATGATATATTTCTTTCCAAGCCTTTTTAAGCACTGAAAGCATTCCAATTTCTATTTTTATTATTTCCGTAATGGCAGGGTATTCCTATTCACGCCAACAGGTGATAGAATAGCACTGTAATGACTGACCAATTTGAAATATATGAAAAAACAGCAAACTAGTTAAAATACTCCTTGCTCTTGCTCTCAAGTTTACTGATTTGAAAAAAGTTTTCACCTTCAGGAAGGAGCTGAAATAATCCAAAATCAGATTTTTTTCAGTAACAGTTTCAGGTGTCTGTCCTTAACAAGTATTTGCTTCACTTAAAAATCAAAAAGCCTTTATCTGATTAAAGTTGTATTTCAAAATAAATAGCTGAGCCATAAAAATAATACAAGTTCCATAAACCAGTTCTGGAGAAGTTAGATTTACAAAACTCTTGTACTACAAGTAGTAAGAGCTAACACACAATAAAATCAGCTTACATTAGTTACCATGATTTCAGCTGTTGAGACTATAAAATATTACACAAACACGGTGTTTCACCGTTACTTATTCTAAATTGATTTGAGACAGTAAATTAGTAGAAATATCAACTGATGCTACTCAAACTGCCAAAAATACTGCAGAAAATACTTGTGTGCAACATGAGCTATTTCTGTGCCTCTTATTTAAAGAAGACCTGGAAATACAGAACACTCTGAATGCAAGTAATGGCAGTGTTGATTTTTCACATTAAAAAACAGTTTCTTACCTCTCTAAAAGCTCTAGGAAGGTCATTCACCCAATGTAAACTGAAATAACAGAAGCATGCATTTTTATAATTGCATATTAAACAAAATTTAGGGAATGCAAATAATTGTTACATTATCTAAGTATGTTTCAGAAGCCAAAGCAACAAAATAGTTTCTCAAGCTGCAAAAGTTCTGAAATGCCTGCCTAAAAGTGATACTAAATAAAAACGAAAGTTCATACAAATAGCTTTTTTTTTCTTTTTTTTTTTTTTTTTTTTTTTTTTTTTTTTTTTAAGTTGAGAAGATGCAAGTCCTGGAGACTAGTTTGTCAAAATGCAGGAAAGAAAGAAGCTACATGTGTTTTGAAGGAAAACAAACAAACAAAACAGTAAAGAACCACAACAGCAGTTTTTCCTAACGTACACTCATATTAACTATGCAAGTACATTTCTTATTGCTGTTTAATGGACTATTAATCCTTCTCTTTTTTTTCTTAAAGTTACTGTGAAAAGAACAGTATTTAACATCTTTAACCAAAAAATAAAACGTAAATAAACAACACATACCTTAAGCTGCTAACAACAAGATCAAATGTATCTTCTTTGAAAGGAAGGAATTCCTCATCAGCTACAACACTGACTGTAGGGATTTCCGATTCTACAGCATTTTTCTAATGGGTTAGAAGAAAAACAACATCAGAAACTCACTTGTTTTGCTTTCCTGTGTTATGGAATTGAAGCGCATTAGCATTCAGAAAGCTACTTACTAAAGCATTCTCTGCAATATCAACTTGAATAAGTTTTTCAATGGTTTCCTGAAACAAAATTTAAAAAGTCTATCAAATATTTAAGTTGCTTTACAAGTTGACGCTAGTAATTTTTTGGAACACTTACACATATTTATAACAAGTTGGAACGAATCTCTTTAATACCTGATAAGACTTTACGTAAAGCCGAAAGCATTTCCCCCCCCAACATAATACTGAGCAACTGCTCCCAGGGAGAACAGCTGAGGTAAAAGTAGTAACAGAAAGCACATTCTGCATTTTGAGATATAAGTTCAGTCAGATATAAACCATGGGTTAACAGCCAATAAAGTACTTTTACTTACGGCATGGTTCACGAAGGGTAAACTGTTCACCATTTAGAAGTCTCCATAATGACACTTCTCTTTAACAACTAAGTGCATCCAACAACGATCGATCAAAAAACATGCATCTCCCTACTCAAGACTAAAGGTTAACTGTCACACAACAGACAGCTTCCCTTGCACTACTATCTGTCTAGTCTTCAGTGACAATAAATACCGAGTAACAGCCCGCACAACACACGTCTTTGGACTGGGAAGAAAAAAAAAAAAAAGAATTACCTCATCAAGATTCAGAGGAGTGGTTTAAGTTACAATAGAGCCCTATCTGAAAACACAGGGATAAATACATACTTATTTTAAACACTTTAAAGTATGAAGAGACAGTACCTTGTTTAAATGTTGAGCTATGTAACCTCTTCCAGAGCCAAGATCCAAAGCAAGAGGAAATGTTCTAAAGATTAAGTTTAGCAACAGAAAATGTAATCAAGAGTTAAGCTGTTTTAAGTTTTAGACTACTTTGTCTACTCATTTCCAAAAGTCTTTTCGAACTAAACACATCGAGCATCCTTCCGTGGTTACCGCCACGAGAAAGGCGCTCACAAGCCCCCATTTCTCCCCGAGTGTCACGTCCCCTGACCGTGGCCCTGCAGCTGCAGGGGACTGCGTGGGACAGGGAGTGGGGCCCCGCTTCCCCCCGCGGCGAGGCTTACCTGGTGATGTCAAACACCCTGTCCGCTATCCTGCCACCGACCTAGGGGGAAAGCCCGCCGGTCAGAGGCGTGGGGCATCGCCCACGCTCCCGGCAGCTCCCCTCACCCCCGCTCCGCGCCTCGCTGACGCCTCCCCCACCTTGCCGAGAGGGCCGCCCCGG
>WAAD01010550.1:7908-31493 GCA_013389945.1 Fregata magnificens
ACTCTTCCCCAAGCCTGTAGCGTTGCATGGGGTTGTTGTGACCAAAGTGCAGGACCGGGCACTTGGCCTTGTTAAACCTCATACAACTGAAGTCCTCACGCCTTCAAGTGCACAAAACCTTTAAGGGTAGAGTTAGAGCATTAAAATAGCCTAACTTTGATTATTCTTGCTTTTACACTAGACCTATAATGAACTCCTTCAACACAAACATACAAGGCTAGGAGTTGCAAGTTCATCACATCAGCTTGTGAAAGGCAAAGGAATCCACGCATTATTTGCACACTGATTATATTACTTGGGGCCACAAAGAACTGGATCTGACAGATCCCAGCTGAAAACTGTTTGTGAGAACAACAGAAGATAACTCTGAATAGTGTATGGACTCCTTTAAATTGCATCTTAATTTTTATTTATATGCTAGGTGGATTTAGAATCCTTAGATCTATTGGTTCTAAGTGTTAATTAAAAGCATAACTTCTGTAGCAGTCTTCAAGTTCTGACTGAGAAAGGATCATGTAATAAAGGTTGCTGTTCACCCATGTAACAAAACTCCTATGGAGAAAGAAATACAACTATGTAACTTATTTATCTGAAGTTGATTCAAACTTTATAGTAAACTGTGAAAAAGTTTCAGCATGTTTAACTCCGTGCTAGATTCCAGTGACTGGTACTCTCCCCCATCTTCCAAAAAGGGGAAGGAAGAAGGTTAAATAAAGATAGAATAACTACCAGTCCTCAAACAAAGCTATGCTGATCCTTGTCCTTACAGCATCCCGTACATGCACACCCATTTCCTGTTGTTAAACACATTGAATATAACTTTCATTTCATTGTTCACTTCAGTGTTCATTTTATATTACATTGACCGGAAAAATCTCAAATCCTTCACAATAAGCAATGTAGAAATAAAGCTTGCTCTCTGTGCTCAGAGGAAGGTGAAAAGGAGCTGCCATTTTGTCTGGCAGAGATGTGAGTAGCTCCTCAGAAGTGCTTAGTTACCCAATTTTCAGTGGCAAAGTCTTAAGTGTCATAGATGACCTCACCTCCATTTCAGAGTTTTCTGCTGTGTTGTAATGGAATTAGAGCGAGTCGGTTTTTTATTTGTTTGTTTTGCTTGGAACATCAAGAACAAGCAAGTTCTGTTACTAACACCAACATACAAAGAGCCTGCCAGCTGGACATGTGCGGAGTGGGAAATAGAATCGGCAAAGCTTTGTACCAGACTCGGTGCAAACTGTGCAGTTGGGTTATCTCTGACTGTTTCTCCCTCAAAAGAAATAAAGTTTTTGTTTAGATTTTTGTCTTACTCTTGAGAAAAAGAAACCTGTGATGTCTTTGGTATTCTGAACAGTAGAGGGCAGCGGAAATATATGTGGAAACCAGTTTTATTATAAAACTAAGGAATTTTTGGTTCTCTTCAGAGCTTAAGCAAGTTCTTTTTGTCAACATAAAGAACTGTGATATTGGAATGCAAGTTTTGTTCTTTTTTTTAAATTTTGTATTAGAATTCAGTGTTCTAAAGTTATGGTCCCAAAAAGCATGTATGATGTATCATTCAGCTAAAAAAAAGGCACTATGCTCTGGGAAAACTTGCTTTAAGATGCTGTTGTCTTCCCGTGCCTTCAGGCTCTGTCAGTCGTATGGCCATGGAAGTGAGAGATAAGCAGGGAGGAATAATGGTACGGGCATGAAGGTAAGTGGTAGGCTATGGTAAAGTGAAAAGAGGGCTGGCCTTAAAAGATGACAGGAGATTTATCTCTCTCTCTGAATGAGCTTAAGCTGGGGAATGAATTATCACTTGTTTGTGAAATTGTAGTTGTTTAGCTCTGAACCAAACTTAGGAGGAACACCATAGTGAACAGGAAATTCAGAGGTTTCTAGCTGCCTATTGCAGGCAGAGATGCTTATGTGATTAATATGACATGGTCTCCCTCTATATGGACTTCTTTCTAGAACTGTGCGTTGTATCAGCCGGGCCAAAGTTCTTTTTTTTGGCATCTGTACCTTTATTTCATCTTCAACACTTGAATGTCAGTGCAACAGTAATGCGATAAGATGGAAAATGGGTAGTCCTACGTGAGGCTTATTCTTGTTTCAGTATCACAAGCGTTCTGGCTTGAAGCTGGGTAATGTGACACCACTGCTGCCTCTCCTAGTTCACTTCTGAAGTCTGCTTCGTCATGTTATATTCCACCACCTGTGGCAGGAAATGTTAAATTAGTGATTATTCAACTAACCCTAAGATAGAAGGTTATTAATCTTTTGGTTAGTAATTTTATACCCAATTTAAACTGGATCCAAGGCATATTTTGTTAACTGATAACAGCAGGTGAGCAAAATGTTGAAGCATTTAGTCAGAATTTTCTCCTGTTGTATTAGGAAGACCAAAATGCTTGCCTTCTAATCTGAAAAATTTTAACTTTTTTGTCTTCTGGCTGTGTCATCTGTGAAACTTCTCGAAACATTTTACATTAGTCTGGAGAATTGAAATACTTCCCTCCCAGTCCAGTTTGTCATTATTTCTTTCATCCTACCTCACTTCTTGAATACCTTTTAACATCTGTTTTGTAGTATTTGTGCCTCATCACTGGACTCTGTGTCCTGACTCTGAATGCTCCATACTGTGTGATATAACTGACTGGGACCTTGATACCTTTGAGATCATTTGAATGTGATTTGAAATGGAAACAGTGAAAACTTGAAACAGATCTTATAACATAGACACAACAGCAGGTGGAGGTTTTGGAGTAGTTAAAGGAATACATTTGGTCTTGGCAAGTGGTATTTTTCAGGGCTTTTTAAGAGAGGGATCAACGTGTTATGGATGGGTGTGGAAGTGCTGACAAGCTACAAAGGAAAAAAGATGAGAATTGTAGTGTCTGAATAATCTTTTGAACTTACCATCTTCTGTACGTGTTAGGTATTTAAAAATTAGAAGGGTACTTAGAATCGCTAGTGTATTTGAATATATACATGTGGATTTTGCTGATAAAAATTATTTACATATCAAGAGAATTTAGAAGCTAACTGGATTTTTTTACGGAATGTTGTATAAAAACAGTGAGAGCAGAAATTCACATGAAAGTCTGGATTATTGTTGGGATTTGGTGTCTTTCTAGAAAGAAAATGATGGTATGTTCCTGCCTTATTGCCAGCTGCTTAAACACCGACTGATTTCCTAGTGCAGAAGGCCATCATCAGGCTTTCGATATGAAGGTTCCTTGTAGATTGAGAGAGCTCTCAGCTGGCTGAGGAGATAATGATTAATTTTTTTTTTTTTTTAAATTTTAAAAAGTATGTAGTAGAGCTGCTTTTCATGTAGACATAGTCTGCCCTTTGGAGTGTGGCTTGAACCTTTTCTGACCTATGACGTTCAACTTTTTTCTGAAGTATTTGGTCTATTTTCTTCCCTCCTTCCACATTAATCCCTTTGGATTTTATTTTTGACTATACCTGATCTCTTCAAATTGTTTTTCTTTGGTTGGCTTTGGTTTTTAACTCAGGCTAATAGAGATACTGTCCTTTGGGTTGTACTTGATAATAGTGGACCATAAACTGGAGAGGAGCATAAAACCCAGGACAGCAAATCCTTTCCTGCCTTTTCCTCACCACTAAAAATGATAAAAAATTTTGTTGGCTAAATAGTTTTCCCTTTTCTGTATTATTGCAAATTTTGTTTTTGTTTAGTCTAGGGGGGTTTATTTTTTGATTGAACTCATATTGCATAGGACAGACTTAGCAGAAATGCAGTCTTTATACACTAATGAATTCATGTTTATGACTTAGAAGGTTTAAGGATATTATGTGCCTATGCAAATATGTTGTCTTGAACTATTATTTATTTTGATGCCAGTCTGTGTGCAGATACATATCTAAGCAATTAGAATGGATAGATGATTTAGCAAAAGTCAGCAATTCTTCTGAAAAGCATTTCCTTCCCTGTCACAGGATGGTTTTTTTATCAAGCTATTTTTGTGCATGTTTGTGTTTCATCTCCCAGGTGGTAGAATAGAAATCTCTGGTATTGGTAACTAAAACCCTGTGATGGAGAGAGGATGTTAATCTAGCCTTCCTATAACAATGTCTTATCGCTCTAATTCCTTTAGCTAAATCACTGCGTTAATATATAATTGGATATCTTACTTTCTCATCTCCTGTGAGATAATTATTGAGGACAACTCTTCCCTGCTATGTTAAGACCAGGAAGTGTTCTGTCTCTATAACTAGGGATGTAATCACAGCCTTTTAGGCAACAGTATCCCAAACAGGGATCAAGATTCAAACTTGTTATATACCCAGTCATCGTGGTCTGGGAACTTAGGGGTTGTTTTGTTTTTTTGGGGGGTTGGGTTTTTTCTTTTTTTTTTTTTTTTTTTTGCATAGGNTTGTTAATTTCAAAAGACAAAAAAACCCAACTGTGATAGAAAACGTTTTTCAGTCTAGAGGTACACGTTCAGATGCATGTGATGCATCTGTGTGGTCAGTCAGAAAACACAGGCACATCTTTATTCAGAATAGATATTTTTGATTGGTATACTTTTTTCACGCAGGCATGTACACCTTTTTTAACGTCTACAAATATTGTGTGGAAAAGGGGAGTTACTGAAGTGTTGCAAGCTGTCCTTCTTTCCCAGCAAGGCAAACAGCTTCATAACATGTTTCAATTTAGTTTGTTTCAAGTACATACAAATTCTAATAAACAAATACTCTGCAGTGAGATAGCAGGTGGCATTTGTCCATTGCTATCACATGATACGCAGTAATCACAGTATTTTATATTTAATACAATGCTGCAGTATGGCATTACTCATGTAATTAATATACACCAGAGATAATGAGTGATCCTGTCTAGTATCATATGCAGTATATTAGAATGTGATTATGTATTACACATTTAAGGAACATAACTTGTGTAAATAATTCAGGTATGCTCAGGTATCCATAAGGGCCTCAACTTTTCTATACCTTGACATGTTTGTGGTTAAATCTTCTGCAATTTTCTGTAAGACCTCTGCATGGGTAAACTCATGGACAACTTATTAGTGTATGTCATTTTAATATAGCACACTCGGAGTGGGCTTTCCTTCTCCCTATTGCACATGTTTCTTCAAGCCATATAGTCCTAAAAAACTGATGATTGCTACAGCCATAGATAATTGTAAGAAATATTAGCAAGAACTAGGGATACTTCATGTGCAAGGTAATAAAATGGAATTAAGAAGTCAGTCCTTTCTCCCCAGTGCTATGCCTGGGCCAGTGCAGGTGTCATGTTGAATAAAGATTCACACGTGTTTTGTGGCTAACGGAGTCTTGCGTGACAATATAAGCTGGTATGAAAAATCTACCGTAAGATGATACGGTGCAGTTAGGAATTGTCTGATACGTTTATTTGTCATTCAAGCAATATGTGCAATAGATATTTGAACATCTCAAGAGCACTGCTTACTTAAATTCTCTCAGGAAGTTCAACTTTTTCATTAATATGATACTTAACTGATTTCAGTGTTTGGGCTATAAATAAATTTTATCCAAAGATCCTTGGCTTTGCAGTAAAGCTTATTCCACTCTGAATGTGTGCAATACATAGACTGCTTTATCACATAATTATTCTTCTGGATTCATCCCAAAGCTGTTACACTGTATTTCTAGGATCTTTTGTGAAAGGAATACGTACCAAATTGTTGAGATCAAAATGGAGTCAAGTTTGTGTCACTTGATGTGCTGTATGATTTAAAACATAACGTGGAGAGCAACATTTAAGGGGTAATTTTCTGGAACATGAGAGATTGAGAGGTCAGCTGCATTGTGCTATGGCAACTGAATGGCAACCGAGACAGGACTTGTAACTCCTGTGGGTAAAAGAAGCTCACAAAGAGCAGGGATTAATTTAATGAGCACCTTATGGTCCCTGCACAATATCTACCGTAATCTTTGCTTCTAATCCACTTATTATGGGCAAAGAAATTTATCTGGTAGCTCAATTATTGGAAATTTTTTTTTTGCTGCGGTGTTTCCCCCCTCCCCCACTGATAATAGCCCTTGAAACTCTTAGAAAATTAAAACATTAATCTTAACTGCAGTGGTGGTTGATATTTAACAATCTCCGTATGAAATTACTTCTCTTGCATAGCTGCTGGGACAAATGTGCAAAGAACATAAATAGTATAATACTTGCAAACTTCCAGGTAGCAAGAGTAATATAATATACGTGTTGTTAGGTAGATCATTTTCGTGTGTGTGTGTTACTTTTCAGTAAGTAGAAGAGGTAAAGTAAAATGAGGAGGGATCCTTTGATTAGCACAATCACCAAGCTCCACCTACTTTGTGGAGGCTGTCCCAGACTCATTCAATATGTAATTGCTTTTCTTACAATTTACCTGTCTTTTCATCCCTTTTGGTATGTACATCACAGTTGATACTGATTTGTTCCTTGTGAGTGTATTGAGATTTAGTTATATAACCAAAGAGGTTGTCTCTAAGTAAGATATGAACATGTTAATATTTACTACTAACTACATTTTGTGCTGTGCTTTACCTGAATAGCCTTGCCTTGGACACTTGTCCTCATGGACACTGCTTTGTCCATCATACCTCTGTGTTTTGGACCCATATACCCACTTTGAATGTAGTAGTCAGAAGCCCATGCAGTTGTTGTATAACTTTCCTTCTACAGTAACAGGATGTCCTGTCTCCTTCAAGTTTACTTTAATAGTGTAGCCTTCCTAGCATGCTTGTACTTCATATTATGTAATTTATAGTCTCATTCCACTTTCATTAGAGTTGGCCTGTGTTGGAAATGCCACATTCTGTGTTAATCTGTAGCCATGTGACCACCAGTAAGAGTCTTTTAATCAGGTATTTAACAAAGGCGCTACCTGTTTGTTGCATATGTGGTCATTTGTCACGCTCTGTTAACAATGAAATTGCATCTATTCCATTATAGGAAATGTTTGTTATAGTTCCAAAATGCATGGTATTTAGAGACAATTTTTTTTTTTAATTTGACCTGTCTATAGAGTATTGGGAACACATAGTCTAATCAAGCACCTAGTGTTTTTGTGGGGTTTGGTGGTTTGTTTTGGTTTGGGTTTTTTTTGGGTTGTGGTGTTTTGTGTTGTTTTTTTTTTTTTTTTTTTTTTTGGGGGGGGTGATGGAGTAATACCTTTTATTGTATTACTATATTGATTGTTTTGGAATTAACTTTTATTCTAACATTTTGCAGACTAAGGCTTAGGTTTACACCATTTTTATACTTCTATAACTAATGGTGTCAGACTTAAACCAACACCAATGCAAGCTGTGAATGCAGTTGCATCCCTTCCATCCATACACCAGAATCACCATTAGTACGGATTCTGGTATGTCAGATCCATGCACCATTTCAATTTACCCTTCTCTTGTAGAAATCTGTATTCCAAATCTGAACACCCTTCGTTTTGATTTAACCTGTGTCCACTGTGTGGCAGGGATGATACCTTTTAGTTTTGTGATTTCTTGTTTGCAAAGTACAGAGCTGGTGTTACTTAAGTAGAATCAATATATAATTAGTGAGCTGGGCAATCACCAACTGTATGAAGATTAACAAGGGCAAATGCCGGATTTTGCACCTGGGGCACGGCAACCCTGGATGTATATACAGCCTGGGGAACGAGAGGCTGGTGAGCAGCCCCGTGGAGAGGGATCTGGGGGTTCTGGTCGACAGCAAGTTGAACATGAGCCAACAGTGTGCCCTGGCAGCCAAGAGGGCCAACCGTGTCCTGGGGTCAAGCACTGTATTGCTAGCCAGTCGAAGGAGATGATTGTCCTGCTCTACGCCGCACTGGTGCGGCCTCATCTTGAGTACTGTGTACAGTTTGGGGCACCACAGTATGTTAAAGATAGAAAGCTGCCAGAGAGTGTCCAGAGGAGAGCCACAAAGGTGGTGAAGGGTTTAGAGGGGAAGCCATATCAGGAGCGGCTGAAGTCACTTGGTCGGTTCAGCCTGGAGAAGAGGAGACTGAGGGGAGACCTCATCGTGGTCTACAGCTTCCTCACAAGGGGAAGAGGAGGGGCAGGCGCTGATCTCTTCTCTCTGGTAACCAGTGATAGGACCCGAGGGAATGGCAGGAAGATGTGCCAGGGGAGGTTTAGGTTGGATATGAGGAAAAGGTTCTTCACCCAGAGGGTGGTGGAGCACTGGAACAGGCTCCCCCGGGAGGTAGTCATGGCGCCGAGCCTGACAATATTCAAGAAGCATTTGGACAACGCCCTCAGACACACGGTGTGAATTTTGGGGTTATCCTATGCACAAACAGGAGTTGGACTCAATGATCCTTGTCGGTCCCTTCCAACTCAGGACATTCTATGATTCTGTAAATTTTTTGAGGAAGACTAAAGGATACATGCATTTCTATCTCCAGAAGTCTAATTAGGTTTGAAGAACAGTCTGCAACATGTTCACTAGGATCTTAGGAAATGTTACCCTCTGGGCAAAGTACAACTTTATAGATCTCATCCCTGTTTTCTGTTTTTCATCATGAACTCACATTGACTAACCCTAGAGTAATAATTCAGATTAGTTTATTCTGTGGAAAAAACCCCCCAACGTTATAAAACACCACTACAGGATAAACAAATATACTCAGTATTATTTCAGGTATTTCTCTTTGTTGCTCAGTGTGGTCTGGTCCAGAAATTTCTGTGTTCTATTCTGTCTTTTTACTTGTTGCTAAGAATCTGTACTGTAACAGTAAGAGGGGTTTGATTATGCATCGTCTGAGGGTGAAGAATTACTTTTCATAACACACTTCTCATTGTATAATGTGGTTAGAGAACTCACGATTCAGTTTCTGTTTCTGAATAATAACGGTGTTAAAACATAGCTGTCCTTGACTTTAAAAATTATTGTCAGAAAACAGTGAGACAAGTTACTTCCTAAAAAATAGCAAAATTATATTTAAATATGATTATACAGGTCAAAGATCTGCTGAAAACTAGTGAGTAATATATAAATATAAATATAAAATTTCAACACCTACAGTTTCATTTTAAAACAGCATGAAATAAAAACTTCTAGATTTTATGGTAGATATTCCTTATCTTTGTTCATCAAAGAAAGCTCTCAGAGACCATATGCTTGACCTAGTAGATGCAATGGTTGTTTTACTGGCTTGATGGAATAAAACCTCCAGGCTTCAGAAGAGCTAGTGGTGTGGGTACTGGGGAGGGGGGATACAGGTTTTTTATATNAACTTTGGTCATCTCATAAGATAGGGGCTCTGTATGGCATCTGTGTGGGGTTTTTTTATTGTTCTTTAAATTGCTCATCTTTGACTTCTGTAGACTGGAAACTAAATCCCAGCTATTATTATCTGTGAATGTTTCTCTGTAGTTGACAGTGGAAGACAACACAGCTGGATAAATAAGGATCATGTATTCTGTGACTTCTCTTGTTTCCTACATCTTCCTGGCCTGCTAGAAAATGCAGAGCTCTGTTAAATGAGATTTCATACTACTTATTTGAAGGGCATGAAGATTAATCTTGTGGTGAACCTGTGAAATGGCATCAGGGAAGGCTTGCCATTTTCCAAAACAAAACCTGAATATAGAGCACAATGCAATCACTGACATGGATATTGAAATTCAAGCATATGTTAATATAAGTCCTGCAGTACGTTTCACCTGTTATCCTCACTATGTAATATGGACTGTTTGGGAATAGCACTTGATTGCTGAATGTATGTTTTGAAAAATTTAAGTATAGGCTTTCGACACAAAATACAAGTTTTTCCTTCTGACAGTTTCATTAGTTACAAAAGTTAATATCAGGTGCCAAAGTACAATTTACAATGTGTGATAATTACTCGTGCTTTTAGTTAGAAATAAGTTTCTTAACTGAAGTGAACCTAACTCTCTCTGAGCAGAAGAAACATTAATTTACTAATGTGCTAATAAGTAGCCTTTGAACTTGTGAAAATAGAGCTCATATTCACATGCATGGTGATTATAATGATAATGAGAGAAAATAATTGACTATATATATGTATACATAAATATGTATGTGTATGACTTTATGTATACCTGTTTCAGGATCAGGCTAGTGGTAGTTGGTACTATTCATCAAAACTGAGCTTTTCTTTTCATTTTGTTTTCTAGAAGAAACGAAAACAGAGTACTCAAGATGAAGATACAATCAGTATCTGCAGCCTGGATACAAGTGTGAGTAATTTTGTTTCCCTTTTTGCCTTCCCTCCCCACCCCGCCCCAAACTAAAATATGGCTATTATGGGTGCTCTGAAACAAACCCGTTCATCTTTTCCACTGTATTGTTTTCATACACAGCATGAATAACTTTTTCTGCTTATTACTAAAAATTTAAATCAGATATATTACTGCTTTTCATTCTTCTGTAGTAAAACTTTTAAAGAGAAAAATAGAAATTCAGAATGACAGTTTATTGTAAAGCAACAAATTTCTTATTAGTAAATAATTATGAGGATAAAAGGGCATTGTGAATGCAGGACTTAAAAACAGACCTTTTATCCCATTACATGGCTGTATGAAGGGATTTTATTTCAGTTATGTCAGTGGTGGTTAATGCTGGTGTTGTGAAGCTGTGTAATGTGATATTAATAAAATTGTGAGAGCTACGTATGTCACTGAAGTGATGTGCACACCACATACAGCTATGCTATTCTGTCACACACTTCAGATGTGAAGAAGCCATCAGAAAACGTTTTGTGTAAATTGTGCAGTTTTTAATAGGTATACTTTTCCATACAAATAGACTGTTTCTGACTTGAGACTTTTTTAATTGTTTCTGTAAGTAAAGGTGAAATATTGACTTGTCTGAGTTGGTAAAGCTGGGTTTATTATTAAAAAAAAGTACTACAGTGAGTGATGTCTGCTTACTTTAAAAATAAGCTATAAGGACCAAACTCTTCCTGTTGATTTTGGTGGATGTTGAATCAAAGTATTAATGAGCATAATTACACAGTAAACTGCAACGCGTGTTGTTTTTCATGTAAAGTTGTGACATAAGGGTACAATTGCATTTATCATTTCAAATCCATGGAACTAAAATAGATGTAGGAAAATTTACCATTCCCTCTGTTCAGTGTTTGCATCATCATTTTCAGTGTTTTGTTTACAGTCAGCTGTTGAACCAGTTTTCCCTTTCTGTAGACCTCTCATGTAGTACAGACAGAAAAAGTAAGTTAAAAAATAGAGAATAAAAGCTGCTTGTTTTAACAGTTTTTTATTTATTAGCAGGTGTCAAACCTGTGCCGTGGTTTCTTTAACGATCAGATTTTATTTTTGTTTTTGAAGTATACCTGTTCTTTGAAGAAGCAATTACATTTAAGGGTTCATCTGCCTAGATGGCTGCAGACACTTCAAGTGGGCTGGGTAGAATCCAGCACGGTTTTGGAGATCATAAACCCACAGTAGCCTGACCTTGTCTGTTAGCTAATACTTTAATGTTAGTTAATCGCATTAGACCTTATGTTGGGCCCGACTTCAAAGGAATTGTTATTCCTTTAAAGGAATTTTAAAGGAATTGTTGTTCTTCAGGGAAAATTCAAAGTTGTTGAGTATTTATTCTGGACAAATTGATAGCTTTTTAGATGCCTGACTCTGATCTGGGACGGAAAATGCTTTTTTTAACTGTTTTCATGTTTCTGTAAAGAGTATGTATTTTATTCTTGTATAATTAAGATGATTATGTAAAGTTCTCTTCTGTAGAAGCTGTTACACTGCTGTAGAAATACTTGGATGAGTATAACTTCTGTTTTGGCTAATAGCCAAAGGTCTAAATACTGCTTAAAAGGTACAGTTTCTGTTAATAGGTGAATTCTTAGAGGAGAGTCATCTAATGTGAGCTTACCTCTGAGCTTGGCCTACAGAAATGCAGATAGAAAGCATAGAGCAAAGTGAGGTTCATGGCTTACTGATAAGCAATAGAATGTCCTTCATTTCCAGCTATTAAATGCTACTTAAAATTTATAAAATGTTATTTCCTTGGTTCCTGCTTTTCTGCATAACCGTTATTATTGGCAAGACAAGTGAATATAAACACGAATTGGGGAAAAGATAAAGCAATTAACTAAATGTTTCTATGCTGATCTGTGAGACAATGACTATTAGAATCACTGAATTTTTATTTTCATGAAAATATTTGTAAATCCCTACTTTAGAGGGATCTTGTCAATAAAATGTGTGAAGGGCTGTTAAGAAAACTATTCCCGCTGTCTTCAGTGAATAACTTCACTAGTTAAATTTAAACGCATAGTGAAGTCTGTATTCTTAGAAAATTGTAGTTCGTGTTAGAAAATATTAGAGAGTCTTCTAGCTGTACTGTGGAATGTTGTAGCATGAAGGGACAGTTGGAATCCAGCAGTCTGTGGCTGAATACTTATCTGTAGAAGCATTTTGTTCTGTGTGGGTGCCTAAAAGACACAAGAAAAGGGAGACATGCTAGAAGATGCTATTTATATTGGGGAGAGATGTGTCTTGTCAGCTTGGGTTTTGCTCTTAGAGAGCCATAATTGACATTCCAAACAATTAGAGATTTTGTTACAGAGCAGAGAGTTGTCTGTCTTTTGTTCTCATATTTGTGAAGGCAGATTTCAAAAAGAAGGCAGATTTCAAAAAGAATTGGTTCATACCTCACGGAAACAAGCTGTGGGTGGTGTTATGCAAAATCACTTTTCCTTACTGTGTTGCTCTCCACTATTTGTATACGTATGCCAAAAAAACTGGGGGGGTGGGGAGAGAAGTATCTAGAATAGTCAAAAGTTTGGAACAGTTTCCATATAAGAAACAATCAAATATACCGAAACTTACATAAACTGAAATCAGATATACTGGGAAGAAGAATGGTGGGTGATTAGTTCTATGAAATATGATCAGTATAAGGTTAGTCGTTCTTTTGTGATTAAGGGCACAAACTGAAACTCTTGTAGATTCATACCAAACCAAAAGAGATACTTCTTCACCTAGCATGCAATGGCAGAATTCTGGTACAGGGTGTTCTGGATAGCAGAGGTTTGCAGGAGTTCAAAAAGCAGATTGGACAAATTCATGGAAGAAAAATCCATCGAGCTATTGGACTGAGTGAAACCATCCATCTGAAGAAATCCTTCAACTTCCATACTTCTGGAGTCTGGGAGAGTAAACTACATGTGTATCACTAGGTGTTTACTCTGCTTTCACACACTTCTCTGGACAGCTGTTTTTTACCATTGCTGGAGACATGGTACTGGCATCGGAGATCCATCCTTAGCCTGAGTCATAGCCACTCTGAGATTACTTTAGTTAGCCCAATAGTCTACCTTTTTTTTTCTTCCAAGCGATGAGTTTTGAAATGACATAGTGAGGGCCCTACATTTAGTTGGAGCCTTTAGGTTGTACCATGATGTAAATAACTAAATGTTCAGGTTCCTTTGTCTAGCAACTCTCCATCTTTGAAAACGTGTTAAATTGCTTATATGTATATCCTCAATGAAAGTTTTTTTTTTTTTCCAGGGCAGCGGCTAAGAATATTGAAATTTGAATGCATGTGTTCCCTATTATGAATTTAGATTCTGACTGGGATAATTATATATTATTAAATTTTTACAGACAATAAATCTCTCAGGCTCTGTAATAAAATTGGTTGGTTTTTATTAAATAGCATATGTATTTAACAAATAAGCATATTAGACTTTCCTGTGCAGCATGCTTCCTGGTTTACATAATTAGGTGCATGACTCCAGTTCTTCCAGCTCACTTAGCTGCTGATGTAAGGAAACGCTGTCAATCGCATGCTGCAGTCACTGCTGCACAGGCTTCACAGGCGTCCCCTCAGGGATATGCCTCCTCTTTGTACTTGCCAATGGAAAGATCTGGCCATCTTTTACTCTGTCTAAAGTTTCCAATTTGTGTAAATGCATCTGTCCATCACCTTTGTCCAGGAGAGAGTGGGGATGGGAAAGAAAGAGGGTAACTCTTTAAAGACTGGAGTTACTTCATACCTTGGAAAGGAACATACATATGGGTCTCCTGCCAATTTGCATAATCTGTCTACAATCTTTTTATAAAAATAGATTTCTTTTTTTTTTTTAATGACTGACCATTGCCAGACACACCTGTCTTTTCCAGGGGCATCAGTCATAAAGACAGAATTTCCTTTCACAGGAAATGCTGGTTGGAGCTTTGCTGACTCAGGACAAGGACTGGTAACCTAAGCATGTTAAAATGATCTTTGTATTCGTTTAGTGACCTGGACTGGTATTGATGCTTCAGGAGTTGATAAATTGGCTTATTAAACTGACTGGTTGTAATTGGCTCATTTTATTGCCAGCTTAAAGAAGTGGATTTGTAAATCCCCTCAATGTCAAATAGTTTGTGATAACTTGTGACAGATGTGGCCAGCAGACTGTGAAGGCTGAGTGCATGAATATACGAGGCCAGTGCAGTCTGAAGTCTGTATTTAAATGAAAATGTACATATTATCCAACATGCTTTTGTTCGTGTTGGCCTCCACCAGAAGGGTTACCTTGTATTCAGTCTATACAGTTAACTCAGACTGTAGTGTGTTTCATGCCTGTGCTCTTAAAATGGTGACATGTTCTAGATTGATTTGCATATGCATATTGATTTGCAGACATTATGTAATTAACATGGCTTACACAAACTTTAGATTTTATAGATGTCCTTTTATAGCTTGGAGAGTTGGGACAGAGAAACTGAGACAGCTTTAAACATCACAGAGGGCTAAGTACTTTTTTGTGTTTAAAACACCCCCTTAGAGCTCTACAATTCTCTGTATTCCTCCTTGTGCAGACACTATGTCTCTCCTAACTTAAATTCTGAGCTGCTTCCAGATTTTTTCTGACTGTGCTTTCACTCCTTGTTGCTGGTGCCACTTCTGTTCTTTTCTGATACCCAGACTTTGAAACATGGGTCTTCTGTCTGTGCAACCCTGTTCTGAGCCTGGTGGAGTGCTGGAGGAGTGCAAGGGTTTGTGCTCCTCCGACAGGGTCAGGTAGCCAATTCTTTTGCTATGCTCTGTACCTTTCTTGGAAACAGGGTATCCATATAGCTTCTGTAGGCCAAATGCTGTTTGGAAATTTTGGACTGTTACATATAGATAGTATATCATACTAAGCAAAGTGGTGATGGACATTTCTATGTAAAAATCTGGAGATTTTTACATAGAACACTCAGCAAGGTAGTTAAAAACAATGTATTTTTAATGGCTATTGCAAAAGGGGTAACTGCAAAGTAGCTGGAATCTTGTAATGGTGAAAGATGGTACCATGTGTCTCATGAGTCTCAACTCTATAAAATCATAAGTAACTCAGGAGGTATCCAGAGCAAAAAGCTGGTAAAACCTAATACAAAACTTGCACGTTTCAGAATAAAATTATACTTAAGCAAAATCCTGTTCAGAAGAAGAAACAGGGCGATGGTGTGCAGTTGTCTTCTGCAATCAGTTGTATGCAAAATTTGTTGTAAACTCGTGGAAGTTGCTTTTGTTTTCTTGTTATATTGAGGAGAAGGAACATACAACAAATCCATGATGAACTAGACAAGTAAAACACTTTCATAAAGAAGGTAAAATTCCATATGCAAAGCCTCGGAAGAGTTATTTATTTTTGTTATATAGAACAGTTGTTATTACTGAAAATAAAACTCTTCCAAGTGGTCAGAATTAATGCATTCTGAACTGGAGAAGCCTTACTGCTCATCTGCCTACTTGCAAGTTGATAAAACACGCTCAAATATAAAATACAAACAAAAAGTTACCCAGACTTAAGCTACATTTGCATACACTACGTCAGAGTTCATTAATTTTGATTGCTTTTAGTGCTGAGTGAACATTTGTTATGTATTTGAGAGTCAATATAATTGAAACATTCTTTGACCTAATTAAACTTAATTATAAACCCAATAATATTAGATTGCTAAGGTATGGCGAGCTAGCTTTGAAAAGCTTAGAGAGGATTACTTTTACATCAGCTTATCAGAGTTGAGATAATTAAAATATATATTGTATCTGGGTCTTTTATTTCTGTAAACTCTGGTCTGTTGCATGTTCATAGTATATAAGGCCTTCAGCTTGCCTAGTAAGATGTATACAATATGTTTGAATTATGTATGACTTTTTAATATTGCTCTATTGCATAGGCGGTCAGTGTTCCATCTGGATTCAGACTTTATTATAAAGTGACTGTTCTTAATCCATTATTAATCCATCATATGATTGTTATAGACTAGACACTGTCTGCTGTTGGGTATTATTTGGAGTAGTGTAATGTCATTTATCTTAAGACTATGTTTTGTTATTCTCTTGCTATTTCTCATTAAACAAGGCCTACAAGTGCTCTATTGGAAAAATGTATAAACTGCTGGTTATGCTGCATTCTTTTTTTTTTTTTCTTTCTTTCTTTCTTTTCACTTTCTGGAATGATCTCAGACTTCCTGTGTAGTGTTGCAACACAATTACTCTTTATTTACGTGAACAGCTTCTCAGAATTTGGCTAATTATTCCAGTAGGTCTCACAGATTATTCTGGTGAAGATAGCAAATGCATGATGAAGTTGGACATCTTCAGTACAAATGTGTCTATACAAATATGCCAAATCCTTTGGAAATATGGACCAAACTGTCTTAAAACGTACTTGTGCAACTGGGAACTGAGTAAGAAAATGGTTTCTTGTATGAATTCACCGAGTTTTTAGAAACTAAAGCTGATCTATAGATACCTCAAATGAAGTATGGTTCTTAAAACTAACTTTCTTGAAGGTTTAACTCAAACTATAGTGAGCCACTGTAAGATATTGTTAGCATCTATTTGTCTGCTCCTATTTAAATTCATGTACAAGACATAATTTGAATACAACATCCTGTCCTACAGTACAGAGAATTCACTGACCTCAGGGAAGTTATTCCCTTTTTCTTTTTTTCTTTTCAGAAATTGGGCACGGAATTAAAAAATACTTTGTCTAACTAACATATATGGCAAATTCAGTACAACTCTGCCTGTATGCAAGACTATTAAGCGATCCTGTATGTGTTAAGGGTTCCAAAAGCGTTTTTTTCTTGATATGCAATGTTCAGGTTGTCTTAGTAGTTCTGATGTGCTACGTATTTCATATAAAATAAGGTCTGTTTACAAATAAAAAAGAAAGAGTATCTGAGTAAAGAATACCCGTTACTTAAGTGGGGTCTGTGACTGAAAAATGACTGGAAAAATTGGGTTCAGTGAAGGAAAATGCAGTTTAGGGAGGTAGGCTACAGTCATCTTGTCTTTTGGCAAACTAATAAAGCTTTAGGAAAATGAATATTATTGCCAGTGGGTCTCTGACTTTATATTTTTTAGAAAATAATAGTGTACGTGAATAAGCAATGTTTATAATATTCATTTATATATTTAATATATAAATAAATAATTTATGCATTTATATACTTAATATTCATTTATATCAGCATGTTAAAAAAGATCAACTAAATGAAGAAGAAAAACGATCAGTCCTTCTGAATACTGTGTTAAAGAAATGATATATTATTCTTAATGAAATAAAAGTGTGACCAGAATGAGCATTGTGTTCTGGCAGAATTACTGAAGCTGTTGCTATATGAGCAGTAAGTTTAACATAGGTGAAGTATTTACAGACAAAATGGGGTGGGGGGGAGGGAGGCAGAGAGACTTTCAGACATTATTTAAATGGAGTTTATATAGAAGGTATAAATAAAATCTGCAAATGATATTTTTTCAGGGAAACAGAAATTGCTTATGTCTGCATTACCACACGGATCTATCAGTGTCTGTACTTGGTCTTCTAATGGTTGGTGCTTTGTTGGTAGGATTCATACTGCCTACCTTTTGGTAGCTATAGCTATGAGTTAGTTATCTATATTTCCTTTATACTTTTGAGATTTGGATCTTGTTTTGACAAGAACATGTAAGAGAGGTCAGCTGAATCTTGCCTTCAATACTGTCTGTGAAATGTGTTTTGCAGCAGAGGGAAGATACTACAGAAGAAATGGAAGGAAAATATAGGTACAGGCTCTAGGGAGGTTGTTGGGACATGTGTACCTTGTGCAAGAATGCATAAACTGGTGTGCTTCTGAGCTTAGGGTACAGCTGCAGGACTTTTTGAATCCTTTCCTAGCATTCCCTTTTCTAGTTCTTTTTCGCCTCTCCTTCAGCTTATTGGCATGGATGCCCTTTTGAATAGAATAGAATAGACTATTTCAGTTGGAAGGGACCTACAAGGATCATCTATTCCAACTGCCTGACCAGTACAGCGCTGACCAAGTTAAAGCATGTTGAGGCCATTGTCCAAATGCCTCTTAAACACTGACAGGCATGGGGCATCAACCACCTCTCTAGGAAGCCTGTTCCAGTGTTTGACCACCCTCTTGATAAAGAAATGCTTCCTAATGTCCAATCTAAACCTCCCCTGGCGCAGCTTTGAACAATTCCCACACATCCTATCGCTGGATAACAGGGAGACAAGCTCAGCACCTCCCTCTCCACTTCCCCTCCTCAGGAAGCTGTAGAGAGCAATGAGGTCACCCCTCAGCCTCCTTTTCTCCAAACTAGACAAGCCCAAAGTCCTTAGCCACTCCTCATAGGACATGCCTTCCCACCCTTTTACCAACTTTGCCCTCCTCTGGATGCATTTGAGTACCTGAACATCCTTCTTAACCTGTGGGGCCCAGAACTGCCCACAGTACTCAAGGTGAGGCTGCACCACGGCTAAATGCAGTGGGATAAGAACCTCTTTTGACCGGCTGGTTATACTGTCTATGATGCACCCCAGGCTGCGGCTTGCCCTCTTGGCTGTCAGGGCACACTGCTGACTCATATTGAGCCTGCTGTTGACCAGCACCCCCAGATCCCTTTCTGCAGGGCTGCTCTCCAGCCACTCCTCTCCCAGTACCGCTGTATCTATGGTTTCAATGCTGCTGTACTGAACACAGCTACTAATGGCAGAATCAATCTAGTTGAACACTTGTCTGGTCCTGCTCCACAGGAGATCAGTAAGTAATAGGTAGAGTTACTGAAACCATGTGCAAAATAAGGGAAGACCTTAAGGGATTTCCTTTGTCAAAGTACGTAAGCCTGTAGTTTGGCTGACTTTTAAGTGTTTGAATAGTCTCATTGAAATAATTGCTGGAAGTCAGAGGAACTACTTAAATGCTTGAAGATAGATAAGCCTGTTCAGTGTGCTTCACTGAATTGCAGTATGATCTGTAGAATTTAAATTCCATGCATCTTGTAACATCCTTGAAAGATTAGAAAATGCATTATTAAGAGATGTATCTCTGAAGCGATACACCTGAACAAAAGGAAGCATGTCCACTAGCTGTTTATGATCTTGATTAAAAAAGGCAGAGTTAGACTAAACAAGTTGTTGTACTGTTAAGACATTTAACAGTAGAGGGAAAAGCAGTAACACAAATTCCAGAGCTAAGGATGATTGATATGTGCATAAAGATACAATAAAGAGTAAAAATGAAATAGAAATGCCTGAGTGGAGAAAAAAAAAGATAAATTTAATTTATTGTGTATGCCTTTTCCTCTGCTTTGAGATTCTTTCTTTGTTCAATTCTTGGCATTCTGCAATCTTTGAGGGGAAAATAAAGGAAGGTTTTTTGCGGAACTTGTTGGTTCCTAGAAAGTGATTTTTTTTCCAATGGTTTGTTGGGGGTGTATTGGGGTTGTTTGTTGGTTGGTTGGTTGGTTTGTTTTTTTCCTGGTGAGGTGTGCTCAGTATTACTGTTCCTAAACTGAAAATATGCGTAACTGTGGAGCGAGACAGACATTGTGAAATGCTTACAGGAATCCAGGGATACTTTTCAAATATTGCAAAGCTATCGCTTATACTTGACACCTGTTTTAATTGTTGATCAAATCTTAAATTGTGATAAAGTCTTGGGAGCTGTGGAGGACTTGTGATACAAAACTGGAAACAAGATTATATCAATTCTTAGAGTTAGTGTTTTTTGTGAGATTAACCAGTTAAACCACAACAGTAATGCAAATTTTTTCTTCTCTTAACTGTAATGACAAAAGAGAAGAAAATGAACTAAGGTTTTGCCTCCAAATCAGAAATGCTTCATCCAAAAGATCCGTCCAGTCTGTATGCTTTGCTCCAATCCACAGCAAATTACCTGACTGAAAAATATGAGACAAAAGAGAACTTTATTTTCAAGAAATACAAAGAAATTGGTTTTTTTATGACATCTGCACATAACACTCTATTTATCTCTCTGATTCAGTCAAAAGTAGTATACTTAAGTCTGTGTTAGATTGAAAATAATTAGTTTGGATAGTAATAGTAGTATATGTTAGGTTCGGTTCAGTCTGGCTGCCTGGTTATTAGGTTAACTGAGGGTCCTAAATGAGCCTTGCAACTTGTACTAAGCTCTGAAGCAGCGTATTATACTGCTTGTGGCAGGTACTTAGAAGCCCTCTTGGCCACATCTACATAAATTGCAGTCCAGCACTACTTAAGCTACAGCAGTTACTTTGTGTATGGTATACTAACAGTGAGATTTTGATTAATTTCCTTTAATATCTTTTCTATCCTATGTTGTCTTTAGAACAGTGACTTTATAGGCAGATAGTGGTTAGCAGTGCAGTATTTTCCACTTACTGTTCATACCTCATTGCAGTGTAGTAATTTGATAAATTGAATGTTATTTTCTTGAATGATGCTGTTTTTCTTTATGGTATTCCTCCATAATGGAAAACGGCAATTGAAGTTTGAATTCAGTTTAAATTGCTTTTTAATTTAAATTTCTTTTGCGTTACAGAACCAGACTTGACGTATGCTTATTTTCAACATGGCAAAATCAGGAGCATTTGTGAACAAAAATTAGCCAGATGTTATTGACAGCTATGAAGTTGGATATCCATTAGGAAATGCATGTGGTGATTGGCTTGATGAAGATTTGCAGAGGACATGTAGTTATATTTTCATAATGAAATTGAATCAAGAAACAGGAGTTATTGTAGTTTGGCTGGTTTATTTGGAGGTCAAAATAAAAACTGATATTAGTTCTATAGTGATAAATATTATATAATCCAATACATTTTCTAAAATTAAATTTTATACATCATCACTGGTAACTGCATTTTAAATGGAATCTATATATGGACCATGCAGACAGAATTTGTAAGAAAAATGAAGGCTCCATGTAAACAATGTGCTGTGTGTGCCCTTTAGTCAAAAAGTTGAGTTTTTCCAAGTTGTGTTATACTTTTGATTAAAACAATCTACCTGTAATTATTCCATTGAAGAGGGAAAGGATGGCCCATTCGTCTTCAAATAACTGCTAAGAGTGTTTGAAACTGTGACATAGTCCAGTGCTTACTGAAGTCTCAAGTGGAAGTCAGGTCAGAATTTCATTGTATTAGCATGGCTGTATATTTTAAAGTCCATAAATTTCTGTAATGCTAGCTACATTTTGGCTATGCCTCTAGAAGTGACCAACTGTAACAGGAAATTAAGTTTCTACATAAATACACCGGTGTGCCTCTGTAACATCATAGGGTTAGGATAGGCCTCATGAAGACATTAGTCCCATCCATCTCTCTCAGCGGTTGAATTAAATGATAATGAAGTTATTCATTACAGATATTTCTGCAAGTTTTTTTAGAAGCCTCTGCTGCTTCTGCAGGCAATCTAGTCTAGAGCTTCTCTGTGTCTGTTGTTAACAAGATTTTCATAGTCACAAACCGGTTAAAGACACTGCCTTATACCATACATGATAGTTCAGATCAATGTAAGACTATAAAAATCCACTGAACAGATATGGACAGGGGATCCTGTACTATACTTTTCACTGTAGCCAGAACCTACTGATAAGTAAAGTTACTTCACATGATGCTTTTTGCTTTAGGAGAGTTAAAGATGATAATTTTAATGAAGTAAAATGCAGCAATAGTTGATCTTTTGGTTAGGCAAATCAGAGGAGGTACTATTTGTTTCAGCAAAAGAGAAGTTAAAGTAATTTTATCAGTACGTTGCCCTGAATTTCATTAAGTACTAGATTATGTCTGCCTGTATCTTCTGAAGAAACCTGTTGTACTAGGCTGTTTTGTTCTTTTGTTGTTGTTGTTTAAACTGGCCCTATTTTAGCATGAAAATAATTATCAAATAACTTATTGAGCAAGATAGCTTTGTGTATGAAACACAAGAAAACAAGACAAACCTTATAACTATAAATCTTACCAGTTTTTTGTCAGTAATAGTACCACTGTACAAAATCTTCTATTAGGTACTCTCTACTTTTGGCTGGTAAGAGTAGGTTGAAAAAAAAAAAAGGTAAGTTTCACACAGATATTTGAGGTTACATGGTCTACTTGGCTTGTGTTTATTCCAGCATGAGCCTTAAGTTTTCTGTGTAACCTTCAGTGAACTATCTGGCCTCTCTCTCTCTTGATCAGACTCTTATCTGCAAAACACAAATAATTATGCTTGCTTGTTTTCCTAAGCTGCTTTGTGACCAAAGTGCAAAAATTTTGGGAGGAGTGTTCTGCACTGCTGTTGCCAATGGCTACAACTGGAAGGGGTATATACCGGTGCAGGCTGTTAACCAAGGTCACTTCAGTGCAGAGTAGCATAGGAAGACATAAGCAGGTGAATCTTAAAGTTTATTGTGACAGAGAAGTGTAACATGATTTTTCATAGAAGTTTTACTAGTTTTCTCTGGGGGCATCTTTCAATGCCATGGTAATCTTAGAATATTCTCTCTGCATAGCAGTGATTTCCTAATTCATTTGGTAGTCCTTAGGTCCCCTTATCTCTTGGGGAAATTTTTTTTTTTTATTACTTCTACCATTCCATTATTACTGTAGCTATGTAATCTGGACACCTGAAGGATATCTGCTTACAGCTGCTGACTCATTTTGTTACGCAACTGCACCCTGTTTCCTATGCTACATTGTAAAGGAGCAAGGAGGGGAAAAAGACCCCAGCAAACAGAAGCCCAACAAGTGTTTGGAAATGCTCGAAGAGTATTTTATAAAAAATAATATATTATTGTTTACAAGTCTGTGAATGTGTTTCTCAATAAAATATTAGTGTGTCAGCTCTTGATGAACAAAAATGCAGAAAAAAGAGAATTAAAACTCACAGAGCAATACGCTTGGTGGCTAAGCTACAACCACTAACATACAGGAGGCTGAGCAAGATAATTTAGTCACTTTTAGACCTACAGACAATGAGCCTATAATGCACATGGCATTGCAGGACCCTACAAGTCTTCCTTACAAAAATTAGATTTTAAGATTAGACTGAGAATTTTCAAGTTTATTCTGAGCAGTGGGCTGTCATAAAATTATCCTGCCTGTAAGAGGACAGAACAGCTCCAGTGGTAACTTCTGAGATCTTTACAGTTATTTGAACTTGTTAATGTAGATAACTACAAAAATTGGTCAGTAGAAAATACAATAACTTCTCTGTGAACCTGCAAGGTTCATACAAGTAGTCTTCATTCACTCAATTCTAAATTTGCAGGGTCAAATCCAAATCTGCTGCTATATCAGAGGATTGTTTCATTTACTTCCTCTATACTCTCTCCTGTCTTATATGCTAAATCAGTCA